>CM035146.1:59537614-59802614 GCA_020205605.1 Panax ginseng | reverse complement strand
TATTGGAATAACCTGTTTATGTGAAGTACCACATACATGGTGAAATTCTTCTAATATTCCGTTCTTTGTTATTCTGTCGGAATATCATATATGTGCGTTTATGCCAGACCTGGTTCCATTATTTATTATTCTATCGGAATATCATGTCTGTACGTTTACGCCAGACCTTGTTCCATTATTTATTATTCTGTCGGAATATCATGTCTATGCGTTCTGTGGGACACGGGTTCCATTATTTATTATTCATTGGGAATAACTCGTCATGCATAGATCTATCGCACGCATGATGAATCCTACATTATTCCATTCTTTATTATTACATTGGAATAACCCATCTATGTGGATTACTACATGCATGGTGAATGATCCTTTGTATTCATTCCTTATTAAATTGTGAAAATGATCTCAGATATCGTGGATTACCAGCATGGCGGGCGGTGAAAATCCATTTCGCTTTTATATATTCTATTATACTCGGTTGGTTAAAGTTTTGGCTTCTATACTCCATGAAATTAGTGGAATATCCTTGATATTTGCGCTTCATCCAAAGATCTTTTCATGGAAATATTCTTACGAGCATTCTTGAATTTTCTTGCACAAAGCGAAGATCATGTTGACAATTTGGACGTTATTGAGTTCAGGATAAATTAACTTATAAATCTTTAAAATTTATTCTTGAACTTGTTTTATCCATGTGGTGAGTGAAGAATTGATAGTTGCACCCGAGATAGTCGCAGAGGTAACAGCTGAGAGTGAGGAAGAAGAGGAAGAAGAGGTACCTGAGGAGAGTTTATTAGAGGTATTACATGATCAAAATATAGAATTTCAAAATCGTATTCATGAGTTAGAAGAGCAGGCTAAAGAACGACAGGCGGTCGTGAAACAAAAGGATGCAACAATTCAAGCTTGTGTTACCCGATATGTGATGCTTGAATGAAGCATTCTTTGGCGTAGTATAAGATGATAAAGATGGAATCTGAAAGAAAGAAAAAAAGCGAACGAGTAAGAATGAGTGATGCATGGGTAAAAGCCACACGACACGTGGATATTGTGGAAAGAGATGTCCGATCTAAGAAGGCTAAAATAGATGATATGAATTTCTCTTTTTGGAAAGCAATTGGGAGAACCCAACATCGAGTTTTGAATTACCCTGTACAGAGCGGTCAACCTGAATTTGATATGGATCGAAGATTGATGATTCAAATCATGAATCAGGAGTACGACGAGGCAGTTGAGGGAGGAATATGTCCTATAGAAAAGTATATTCCAACGGTAGTGATGACGCCAAAATCTTTTGACATAAGTCAAAACGAAAGAGTAGTTCAAGGGATAGCGGTTGTCATGACTTCCCAACAAGTGAGGAACCCAAATGAAGTTATCAGGGGAGATGAGCAATGGAGAAATCATGATAACCGGGGAGATAGAATCTGAAATGGAAGCAAGGTATTCTCAACTTTTCAAAATAACAGGTACGTAAATTTCGGGGACGAAATTTCATAAGGAGGGGAGATTGTAAGACCCCGAATTTTATGAAATAAAAGTATTCAATTTTTCTTATAATTACTATTCAGTAAATGGTTAAATTGATAAAAGTTAAAGTTAAGGGTGATATATGAATTTTTTTTTTCAAAATATGCAAGTGGTTATAAAATACTCATTCCTATCGGGAATATTCGTTTAGTCATGGAATATTCTTTCCGCTTGGGAATATTAAATGCGGCAAGCAGTATGACCATTGGTGGGCCCCATAATGTAATAAGCGTCGGATGAAGAAAACGACAAAAAGGAGTTTTATAAATATCTGGCGTAGTTATTGTTACTGCTAACATCGTTGGAATACGGTGGTTAAAATACGATGTCGCGTTGTTGCCGCAAGAGAAGAGCTTTACAGATTGCACCAATTATTGATTCTTACGTGAAAGGCACTATGTAAGACCCCAACTTATTATAAATAAAATTGAATTTTCCTTTATTCATTATTCTAAATTAATAAGGGTTAATTTGATATAATTCTTTGGTTATGGGTGAAATGTGCAAAGTTTACAAAATAAGCAAGTGGTTATAAAATATTCATTATTGCCCGGGGAATATTCGTTTGGTCGTGGAATATTCTTTTTTGTCGGGAATCTTAAATGACGACGGCATAGATCATTGGTGGGCCCCATAACTGAAAAAGCGGTTGGATGAAGGAAAACGACAAAGATTGAGTTTTATAAATAACGACGTAAATTGTTACCAATTAACACTATTGGGTTACGGTGGTTAAAAATCTGAATACTGGCGTGGTCGCATACGAGTAGCTTACCGGTAGTATCGCACAAAGATTATTGAATTATTGATCCTTACGTGAAGGCACTACTCAATAATTGTTACGATGAATTCTTCAATATTATATTTTATTGATTCAATAATTCTTTGCGTTGATATTTTGTATTGTTGTTGTTTCAATAATTGTCATTACACATTATTTTCCATTATCAAATCAATAATTCATATTATTTGAATAATATTATCGAGATAACATTATTGGCAATGTCTAGAAAGTTTACGTCTAAGGAGAGGTTTGGTCACCTAATCAATTGCGCCAAAGAAGGAGAAATCCTTATTGGAAAGCCCCTCTTTCACGAGGAGCGGCACCGTTATCGATCTTTGTGATTACGTAATATTATTTTAAATAAGTAATTATTGATTATTATGATAAAGAAAATATTTATTTTATGTGGATATAGATGGAGAAAATTTTTAATGTGACAATTGTTAAAAATTAATATTTTATCTTTTTCTGATAAAATAATTCATTTAAATATATTATTTTAATAATATATTAACGGTGATATTTTTATAATGAATGTGGGATATATGAGTATATGAGGAGGTAGAGTATTTTATGGCATTAAATATTTAACACATGTTTTGTGTGTCGGTGGACACAATTCTTGACCGAAAATTGATTATAGACTGTAAAATCGTCCGTTTATGGATTTTGGTCAATTTCTGTTTGGAATTTGGAAAAACTTTCTTCTGCAAAGTTGTAGAGAATGGAATTGCCCATGGAAAGTTGCAAGTTTTGAATTTTTCTGATAACCGAGCTATTTTCTACGAATTGTTGAAGTTTCGGAAAATAAAATAATTTTTATTAAATTAATGGGTGGGACCCACTTTTTGGTTGGTGAGTAAAACACATGGGTCTTTGAATTCTTCCAACATGGCTGCCCAAAATATTCAAAGCATCGTGGGATTTGAAAAATTAATAATATTATTTTATTATTTTAGTCTCCTTTCATGCTCTAACATTTTTCTATAAATAGAGGCTAAGTTAGAATTGAAAATCACACCAGAAACAAGTTTTTCTCTTTCTCTCTCTAAATTATCGAGCGTATTCTTGTGAGTATACTTTGAGTGTTGCTATACGGTGCGGGTTTCACAAGACTATATCTAAATTCAAATCGAAATACGGTTATTTTGAGGTAAGGGTATTACTTTCTTCTTAAATGATATTTTTCTTCAATATCATTATATCAAGTATTGGTGAATTTTTTTATCAAATTTGGAACTTGTTGTGTGGGAGTTACTTATTCACGATACTCTGACTATTATTCACGATATCGACAATTATTCACGAATACGGTACTTATTCACTGAAAAATAAAAAATTTCTTTTTTGTCCAAAATATCTATTCGGATACTAACTTTGATTGTATCCATGTTTTGATCATTCTTAAATTTTACACCAATATGATTATTTTGAAGTATTTTTTGGACATGGATAAAACAAAGTACGAATCCTTAATCCTTAATCCTTGTCATTTTGTTTCAATTTGGATTCGTTTCTTTAAAATGTTTTTCATCATCCTCATCCTAAATGGTAATATAAATGAATATCTTTTGGCTCAGAGTGCAAAGATGAACGATTAATCGATGAATATTTTTGGCTGTAGTGCAAGATGAGAAGTGTTGAGATGAACATGACCAACTAGTGATATAAAATGAATATCTTTGGCCCGTAGTACAAAAAGATGATTAAAGATGTATATTGATTGTTATTACGAGGATAAACTATTGATGATGGACTTTTAAACCTTAGAAAGCGGTAGAATTCTTTCTCTACGTGACTCTTCTAATGGATTGCTGTTTCCGCTGCATTTGTTGATCTAAAACTTGTTGTCTATTGTATTCTATTAGATTTTTTCCTGTTGAAGACTAACGATAATTTGTTGTATATTATCTTAGTCATAATATTCTTTACTGGGCTAGTTGAGCTCACCCTTTTCTTTTTTGTTCCATTTTCTTCTCAGGAGGTGAGAACATAGCAGGATCGAGTCGGGGTATGGAGTGATGGTTCTAGGAAGATGTTTTAGCTGTCCTCACTATTTCTATAAAATAGTGTATGAATAATTAATGAGGACTTATTTGGGTGTGTATATTGTCTAGAAGACAATATTTGTATTCAAACTCACAGGTTGTATTGTAAGTATTCTACACGACATCTGTATTTATCAAAGTTGTAGTTTGCTTTCTATACCATGTATTTTGGCTTAATTCGTAATGGGTGTTGTATACCTATTTTGGGGCGCCACACACTACTCAATAATTGTTACAAGAATTATCGCTCAAATTATTTTATTGATTCAATAATTCTTTGCGTTGATATTTTATATTATTGTTATTTTAATAATTGTCACTACACAAGATTTTCCATTATCGAAGCAATAATTCATATTATCCGAATAATATTATTAGATAACATTATTAGCAATGTCTAGAAAGTTACATCTAAGGAGAGATTTAGTCACCTAATTCATGCCGCCAAGAAGAGAGAAATCCTTATCGAAAGCCCCTCTTTCTGAGGGCGCCTGGTTGTCATTATTGTGATTACGTAATATTATTTATGAATAATTAATTATTGACTTATATGATAAGGAAAATATTCATTTTATGTGGATATAGATGGAGAAAATTTTTTAAAGTGACAATTGTTGAAAATTGATATTTTAACTTTTCTGATAAAATAATTTATTATTATATTTTAATTATATAATAATGGTGATATTTTTACAATGAATGTGGTATATATGAGTATATGAGGAGAAAGAGTATTTTTGTTGCAAAAGTTGTTTAAAACATGTTAAACATGTCGGTAGACCTCATTTCTTGACTGAAATTTGATTATAGCTTTTGTAAAATCGTCTGTATGTGGATTTGGTCAATTCTCGCATTTAGAATTTGGAAAAACTTTCTTACGCAAAGTTGTAGAGAATTGAATTTTCTATAAAATTTCGCGAGATTCAAATTTTCTGATAAAAGGGCTATTTATTATGAATTATAGAAGTTCTGAAGTTCCGAAATAATTGATTTTTGAAAGTTTTAATTATTTTTAATAACAAAAACGTTTTTTTTTTGTTTTTTGTTATTATTTGTTGGCTGAATTCAGATCTGAGAAAGTGGGCGTAAGAATTTTTGATATATATATTAATATTATATTAAATTTTCTGCTTTGGTATTCTAAGTATTTTCCTATAAATAGGGTGCTTAGATTAGAATTGAAAATCACACCAGAAACTAAAGATTTCTCTCTATATATCGAGCGTATTTTTGTGAGTATTTTAGTACTTCGAGTATTGCTATCGATTGGAAGTTCTTTAGCACTATATTCAAAGATTCCAAATGTAAGTCTTATTCTTTTCGAGGTAAGGAGATTATTTTCTTCATAAATGATATTATTTCTTCAATATCATTATGCCGAAATATTGGTTTGAACTTTTTATCAAATTTAGAACTTTTTCATGTCGGGGTTACTATTTATGAGTTACTATTCACGAGTTACTATTCATGAGTTACTATTCACGAGTACTATTCACGAAGCATGATGATGTTTTTTGTGAAATTTCTATCTTTTGGTGTCAGAGTTACTATTCACGTATACGGCACTATTCACAAATACGACATTATTCACAGAAAAATTAAGTTTTCTTCTCTGTGTCCAAGATTGTCTGTTATGATTGTAAGACCCCAACTTATTATAAATAAAATCGAATTTCCTCTATTTATATTTGTGAATAATAAGGTATTAATTTGATATAATTCTCTCGGTTATGGGTGAAATGTGCAAATTTTGCAAAATATGCAAGTGGTTATAAATAATCATCATTGTTTGGGAATATTCGTTTGGTCGTGGAATATTCTTGTTGTCGGGGAATATTCAGATGACGACGGTAGCAGATCATTTGTGGACCCCATAATGTAATAAGCTATCGGATGAAGAAAATGACAAGTTTGAGTTTTTATAAATAACAACAGTAGTTATTACGAATTAACATTGTTGGAATACCCGTTGGTTAAAATACGATGTCTACGCGTGGATGCATGTGATTGATGAATTATTGATCCTTACGTAAGAAGGCACTACTCAATAATTGTTACGATGAAGTTATTATTCAATATTTTATTTTATTGATTCAATAATTCTTTGCGTTGATATTTTATATTATTGTTGTTTCAATAATTGTCATTGCACAGTATTTCCCATTATCAGATCAATAATTCATATTATTTGAATAATATTATTAGATAGCATTATTGGCAATGTCTAGAAAGTTCTGTCAAGGAGAGGTTTGGTCACCTAATTGCGCGCCAATAAGGAGAAATTCTTATTGGAAAGCCCCCTCTTTCCTGGGAATGGCCTGGTTGTCATAAATGTGATTCTGTAATATTATTTGTGAATAATTAATTATTGATTCATATGATAAGGAAATATTTATTTTATGTGGATATAAATGTTGGATATATTTATTGTGGTTAAAAATAAAGGAGTTAATGTTGAGGTGTTTTATCAGTATTTTTGTCGAAATAAATGTATTAAAAATTAAACCAGTGTTTTTGAGATATATTGTGTGAGTTATAATTTTTAATCCGACCGTTGGATCGTTGTAATTTTTGGATATGTTATACATATATAAGTTGAGTATATGTCCACAAATTTTGAACCGTTAAAAATGAACGTATGATTTGTTATGAATTTTAAGAGGTGACCTGATTCGTAAATTAGGTTTATAAATGATTTTGGTGGAAAATTCTAGAATTGAGTGGGCCCCACTTGTGGTTGGTGAAGAAATGTGCTGAATTTATTTCAAATGTGGGGTGGAAATAGTAGCGAGTAAAGCCATCGTGGTGTTGGTCAAGTCTGCTAACATTTTCCTATAAATAGAGGCTAAGTTAGAATTGAAAATCACACCGTAAACAAGTTTTCTCTTTCTCTCTTTCTCTCTAGATTATTGAGTGTATTTTGTGAGTATTTAGATACTTTGTGAGTTTTTATTCATCGTTGCAAGTTTCCTTCATTTTTATACCGATATATTTCGATCAAGTCTTGATATTTTGAGGTAAGGATGTTATTTTCTTCATATATGATATTATTTCTTCAATATCATTATACCAAGTATTGATCCGAATTTTATCAAATTTGGAACTTTTTGTGTCAAGTTATTATTCACGTATACACGACATTATTCACGAATCTGACATTATTCATAGAAAAATAAAATTTTCTTCTTTTTGTCCAAGATGTCTATTATGGTTACTATCTTTGATTGTATCCATGTTTTGATCTTTATTTTTGAATTCTGCTTCAAAATTAATATTTATGAAGTATTATTGATCTTGGATAAACTGTTATACGAATCCCTACTATTTGTCCTTCCGTTTCACTGGATTCGTTTTCTTTAAAATATTTTTCATCATCCTCAGTCCTAAATGATGATATTACTAAATATCTTCGGCCTGTAGTGCAAAGATAAATGATTAACTGATGAATATCTTTGGCCGTTGTGCAAAGATGAGCAGTGTTGAGATGAACATGACCAGTTGGTGATATAAATGAATATCTTTGGCACTGTGAAGGCAAAGATGAATATTTGATTAAAGATGTATATTGATTGTTGTTCTGAGGATAAAATATTGATGATGGACTTTTTAAATCTTAGAAGATAGTAGAACTCATTCTCTACTTGACTCTTCTAATGGATTGTTGTTTCCGCTACAGTTGTTGATCTAAAACTTGTTGGCTATTATATTTTATCAGATTTTTTTCTGTTGAAGACTAACGATAATTTGTTGTATATTATCTTAGTCATAATATTCTTTACTGGGCTAGTTGAGCTCACCCTTTTCCTTTTTGTTCCATTTTTCTCAGGAGGTGAGAACATAGCAGGAACTAGTCGGGGTACAGAGTGATGGTTCTAGAAAGATGTTTTAGCAGTCCTCACTATTTTTGTAAAATAGTGTTTGAATAATTATAACGAGGACTTATTTGAGTATGGATATTGTCTAGAAGACAATATTTGTATTTAAACTCACAGTATGTGTTGTCGTATTTTGCACGACAATTGTATTATTGAAGTTGTAGTCTGCTTTCTGTACCATGTATTTGGCGACTCAGAATGGGTGTTGTATACCTATTTTGGGGGCGTCACAATGATTCCTATCTTTGATTGGATCTATGTTTTGGTCTTCATTCTTGAATTTTACTCCACTCTGGTTATTTATGAAGTATTTTTGAACTTGGGTTATTTAAAATACTTAATCCTTAATACTTGTTCTTTTGTTTCATTTGGATTCGTTTTCTTTAAAATATTTTGCATCATCCTCATCCTAAATGATGATATAATCGAATATCTTTGGCTTCAGGTGCAAAGATGAATGATTTCGATGAATATCTTTGGCTCGAATGCAAAGATGACTGTTGTTGAATATCTTTGGCATGTAGTGCAAAGATGACTTGTTGATGAATATCTTTGGCCTGTAGAAAAAGATGACTTGTTGATGAATATCTTTGGCCCAGAAAGTAAAAAGATGAATTTATTAGTAGGATTATGAACATGAAGCGTGATTTGGTATAACCATGATCTTTGATGTTTGGTGATGAAAATTAACTTTGTCCTGGATGAGGAAAGGAATTTAGAACTACAATTACGATTATGAGTTATACACGTGATTGTGATGTGAATTGTTGATTAATGTTACAGGATAAAACATTGTTGATGGACTTTTAACATGGAGAAGAGAATAGATCTTATGGTCTATTTGACTCTTCTAATGGATTGCTCGTTCCGCTGCAACTATGGTTGAAAAGTTTTATCATCTACCATATGTTCTAAATCTCTGATTTATTACTGTTGAAGGCTATTGATATTTTATTTATCTTTAGTCATGATATTCTTTACTGAGTTAGTTGTGCTCACCCTTTTGCTTCACAATTCCTTTTAGGTAATAAAAGTATAGCTGGGACAAGCGGGGAATTACAGGGGAATAGAACGGTGGTCTATAGATGTTGAGGGTGAGGTGAATTTAACTTGGAATGGTGTTTTGCCACTATCATACAAGATGTCTAATGACATACAATCTCGTGTCATCATATGACACGGTTGTGTTCATCCACTTGCTGAGTATATTTACAAGCACTACCTATATAATCTTGGTGTTTGTTTGGAGTATAATACCCAATTAGAGACATTGGAGATAATGATATGTCAAGAGAAGACTCACCATTGGGAAGAATATGATAGTAATCTTCTCGTTTTTCTTTGGGGTCTATTGGGTCAACCAAGGATAATTTCGTGGCCATATGATATCTATCATAACTTGCAGCGCACGGCCTCCCATGTACCTAATGTTTCCTTGAGCACTTCCCAAAGATTCTAATTTCTAAAACAGCTTTTCGACTATACCTTTATTTAAGGTGTCATTATGAGGTCTTTGTCCACCATTGGGACATGAGTCACATGATTGGTATATATTTGTATTTAAACTCATTATTTTAGTGTGTTGTCATTATCTTCGCACTACACAATTGTATTAATAAAGTTGTAGCTATTTTATGTACCATGTATTGGCGACTCAGAATGGGTTGGATGGAATGGACCTATTTTGGGGTTGTCACATATTTTCTCTCTCTCTATATATATATACATCGGCTTTCTTCGGTGAATCATAGGAGCTAATTAAAAACGAACTGGCTATAGCGATGGTTTTATCCGTCGCTATAGCATAGAAAAAATTAATTTTTTATGCTATAGAGACAGATAAAATCGTCGTTATAGCCGGTTCATTTTTAATTCACTCTGATAATTCATTATAGCCGATTTGTTTTTAATTCACTCTCCTTGTAAATGTGTAAATGTGTCATTAAATAACAAATCTATTTATTTATTTATTTTGTTTCTATTTAAACTATCATAAATCATGATGAAACAATATATTCTTGTATATAAATTATACCATTTATTTATATGTCATTTGGACCTTAAATTTCAATGCATTTATGATGAGGTACGTTTCTCATTTTTTTGTTGTTTGATATGGTTGTTCAACATCAATAATATTAAAATTTTATTGGGTTTCAATTTAAATTTAAATTATATTAAGGTGGTAGGTATTTTGTCTTTGACAATGATAGTCAAACTTTAAATATCAATATTATCACACTCAAGGCAAGGCAATACTGCCTCCAACCATCTAAATTAATCAATTCAATCAGTAAGAGTAAACTTACTTGAATTAAACTATATAATTGGGTTAACTTTTATTATTATTATTATTATTATTATTATTATTATTATTATTATTTTATGTTAAACTCGTGATTATTTCATAAATTTTGTATAATTTTAATTACTTTATTTCACATATATGACAATTATAATCATATTAGTTTTTGAAGTAGCTACTTGAAGAATATTATTGTTTTCATTGCAAAAATTGAAATATCGACTAGCATCAATGACACAACAATCCAATCGCGTCACATAATATTTATGATTTAAATGTGTTATATTGAGTTTACAAGTAATCAGATAAATTAATTTGTCGGACTATATACATACATATATTTTTATTTAAAATAAATTTGTTTCTTTATTAAAAAAAAAAAAAGAGAGGGTGAAAGTTGAATTAGTCACATGACAAGGTGGCCATGATTTTTATCACCTGAAAAGAGATCTTTGGCACTGGTTTGAAGATCCACAGCTCCCAATAATTTAACAACTGAATTGTAATCTATAGGATAGTTATATATAATATTTATTAATGGATTTTTATTGATAGTTTCATGCCCTATTGTTTGGAGTGGAGGGAACAGTATTATACATTTTTTATTAGTTATATTTTTTTATAAAAAAAATGCGTGAGCTTCGGGGTGAAATTTCAATAAGGATGAACCTAAGATCCTATATATATATATATATATATATATATATATATATATATATATAATCGATTAAAGTGAAGGCTCACTTTACTTTCTTAAAATACGGACTTTTTTTTATTTTTTTATTTTTAAAACAACTAAAAAAAGTTTAATATTTATGGAATGAAATTTTTTCATAATACAATGTTTGGGCGTGATTTGAATACCTATACCAAAAAAATATATGTACGTACGCATGTAATATGCATGCATGCACTCATTTTGTTATACGTATCTAAATCACATCCAAAATATTGTATTATGAAAAAATTTCAGTTCCATAAAATATTAAACTTGTTTTTTAGTTGTTTTAAAAAAAAAACCAAAAAAAAAAATCCACATTTTAAGAAAGTAAGAGAGCCCTTACAGGAACCGGACCCCCTATATATATATATATATATATATATAGACACACACGAGAGCCCTTTCCCAATTCAATTGGGTCTACCCTTTTGGAAGCACTAAAACACTCCTCCATACAGATGAGATGTAAAGCCAAAAAGGTTTATTTCCAAATTATTTAAATATCTTACTTTCACTTTAATTATCAAATTAATTTGTTTAACCAATCAAGGTAATTTCTTTAAGTTTAATTAACTAAATAATATGCGGCCATGGGATTCAATGTTGTGGATTGACCACTTAGGTAAAGGTCATACCTATTATAATTAGCAGTTAAATGATGCTTAATTACTAGCTTAACCACTCGAAAATAATATATTAATATTGAAAATTATGAAATTCATGCGATATAATTTCAAAATATATTTATTATGGATTTTTTAAAAGTCATACTGAAACATTTTTAAATATAAATTCTTTTAATTTTAGGTAATTCAATGATGAATATTATAAATATTTTAAAAAGTATTACCACTAATAAGTTTTTTTATATGTACTAATTTTAAATGAATAATATTAATTTTGAATTTAAAAATATTTTAAATTAATTGACTTAAAAGTCGATAAGAATCTTATATTTGGTTAACTGACGGAGTACTGATTATTCAAATATTAATTACGTTGGTTATATTAATCCTAATTACTGTCATGACCAGATGTCAATTTGTCATAGGTTGGTAAAGAAACATTAGGGATCTAACTATGTTAGAACTGTGTCTTCATGATTAGTGCAAGTAATTCATATGAATTAACAAATAGGTTCAATCTTCATTATAACTTTTTCAATTTATGTGGTGGTCAAATGCTTTTGTATTATAAATTAAATTAGGAAAAAAACCAACAATGGATTCTTTTCTTTCGGCAAGTCTAAACATGGTTACACGGTTTGCAAATGAATATAAATTGGAAACTAATAAATTCACAAGAAAAAATAATATTTTCACATGAAAATCGTCACTATAGATCTTATAACGACAATTTTTACCATCACTATATATCTATAACGATATTTTTCATATAAAAATATCAAAAATATTGTGAAAATACCAATTTCCATATAAATTTTATGTAATTATATATATTTTAAAAAAACATAACTTCGTTTATGGTCTAAAAATTTTCAACCAAGTAAGGTACACCTGTCACGTTGAGCATACATAAACATAAAAGAAACAATTGAATGTTCAAAAAGTATTATACGTTCTAAAATGAGCAAATAGTTCGGACTCAATTTTTACTCGCTCGACTAAAAGTTCGATTCGAACTCAATTTAAAATATAAATAATTCAAATATGAATAAATTTTAAAATTCGATAAATTACTCGAAACTTCTCAAATTATAATTTTCTATTAATACTTAGATTATATTCATTCGAAAAGTTCAAACTGCTCTATTCGAGATCGTACGTGCTCGACTCAATAGCTAAACGAGTTACAATTAAACCTTATTTTAATACTCAATAAATTTTATAAATCAAATCTGAGCAATTCAGACTCGATTCATTTACACCTCTCAGCCTGCGTATCGATATTGTATTATTCAATTGACCAAAGTTAGCTTCATGTTAACTACTTCCAATATATATATATATATATATATATATATATATATATATATATATATATATATATATATATATCATGTATTTGTTATGAATCAAAATATGCATACAACATCTCTATCGCTTAATATAAGAATTAACGACCGAAATTAAAACTGAAAAATTCTCCTATTATAGACGCTAATGATTGTGTATGCTTATTTTTTATCTATAGCAAATACTTGATATGAATCATTTTTCATATATATATTTATATTTAAATGTTTTACATTTAACTAAATGTGTGTGTGTTAGGGGTTGTTTGATAAAAACTGAATGAATCTGAATCTGAATGAGATGAATCTAAATCTGAATCTGAATGAAAAAAGTTGTTTGATAATTGATATGTCTGAAATATCTGAATATCAGTATTTTATTATTTTACCCTTTTAAACTATGTTCAAGTATATATAATTTTGTCTGCAGAGCGTATTTAAAAAATTAAATACAATATTTATTGTACAATAAATAAAAATAAATAATTCAAATAAAGTCATATACCTCCCTCCTATCCTAAATATCAAAATATAAAATTAACTTAAAATATTATTACTTGTTCCAAAAAAAAAAATGACTTTTAAAAATATACTAGTCAAAGATAAACTAATAAAATGAATTTTAGGTTTGAGGTTAGAATTTATTGCAAAGTTCCAAAGAGTAATCAACTGAAATATTAGAACGGCAGAGCAGAGCAGAAGTCGGTCACTCGGTCGGCAGAGCAGTTCCCTCCTGCCTCCTGCCTCCTGCCTCCTGCCTCCTCCCTCCCCCTCACCTCTTCTCTTCTCTCTCACTCGGTCGGCAGAGCAGAAGTCTCTACCTTTATTCATTCAATTCCTCTTCCGAAGGTCTATCTCTCTGCTTCTCTTTCAGTAAATCATAGAGGTAAGATTAGGTTTTTCGGTGATAAATTAGGATTTTAGAAACAAATTACTTGATTTTTAGGAATTTGAATCTTCAGATTCGTTGCCTTGAGTTCGACTCTTCAGTTTTTTTGCTTGTTGCTTCGATTCTTCATTTTCTACAAGGATTCTTCATTTTAACCGGATTTTCAGTCGATGGAGGTGAACGAGAGCAGCCCTAGAGATTGAAATTAGAGTACGAGGTTATTTGAAGGTTATTTGGGTAAAACAAGGTGATTCAGCCCATTCAGTCGAAATTTTTGAGAAGAATCAGTCAGACACATCCAACCCATTTCAAATTTTAAAAGTTGGAACAAAAACGGTCTGAATGGCTGAATCGTTCAGATTCAGAGTCATTCAGCCTATTAAGAGCGAAATAAACAGGTCCTTAGTTTTGGTAAAAGGCATTAAGATGACATAATTGAGTTTAGGTGGGGGCAGGATAATATTAGTGGGACATGAGACGCCATTTGGTTGTGGATTCTCCAACAAAAACATCCACGCTTGGAAAGCTAAAACAAGCCACACCACACTCAAAAAGATCACATCTTGTGTGTGTGTGTGTGTTTACTTTTAAAAAAATTACCCACAAAATTAAAGAAACCAATATAAAAGCACATTGCGCAAAAGGAGGGAATCCATGCCATGCCTCCCCCTCCTCACATAATTTACCATTTTTTTTTATATCTAATATTCCACCCACTTTCTTAGACTTTTTATCCCCCCTTGTGTTTTTTATATGATCAAAAGATACACCCCCATTACAAAGTGTCAACCCTCCCCTCTTTTTATTTTTCAAGGCCTTGTTTGGAAATTAGTGCACTACTACACTCTCTAATTAAACTCAATTAATTAAGATATTGATTAGCACGTATTAGGTTTGAAAATTGCATCATCAAACACGTGTGATCGATGCACACGTAACGAGGGTGTTCCGTTGGGGAGAGTTTTGATCAATGGTTATGATGTTGATGCGCCTAAAAATGAGTTTAATTAATTTTTTAACAATATCATTATCATATAAAAAGGGTCACATAATACTCACATACATATTGTGGGCCTCAGCCCACATGTAAAATATGCATGTATGCATGTATGTATGAACATTATATGACTCTTTTTTACGCGATAAGAATATTATTTTTAATTTTTTCGATTAATTTACAATTTCGTTGGGTTTTGGTGATGTAAAGAAAAATTAATTATACCGATGGGTGTAAAATTATGCACGTTTTTGTCCCTTGGATGTGAAGGAAACGTGAAATTCCTCATCATGGTTACTTAGAATATGTGATATTGAAGATAACATTCCATAAATACTATGCAAGTTTCTATTTTGTATACTTAATTTCTTTTGGGGGAGAAAAAAAAATACCATTTTCTTTGTAAATAAGATTCATCAATATGGGCAAAGGGAATATTACATTAAGAATCACAACACACACACACATATAAAAATCATTTCTATTTTTTTTTGTTGGTTGGTTTGTTTTAATTATGTCAACCCAATGTAATTGTACTTGATGTATCACTTTGGTGGGAAGAATGTGCCACTATGTTGCACTCATGAGTCAATTGTTCTTGTAAGCCATCACTAAAAATAAAGAAAAGTGTATTAAAAATGAAGCATAAAAGCGAAAGAAACATTTTTGTGATAAAGCATACACTACTCACATATTTATTTATTTACCTTGATGGACAACTTCAATGCAATTGCTTATTAAGCTTTATTGTCAAGTGGTTTACCCTGTATATGCAAACTTTTGAATTTTGAATCCACTCAGTGGTTTGTATGCATAATTTTCATGTAACAAAGTGTGAATCAATAAATGGTCAAAAGTATGACAATTCTATGAAATTTAGATATGTTTTTCTTTGAATACACGCATTCAGACATTTAGTGCGTTTATTTTGAATAAAAATCGTCTGAATGGCCGAATCGGTCAGATTTTTAGACTAAATAGCCAAGTGTAATTTTTTTGACCGAGTGATTGCTGAATGAATATAATTTTTTTTGTACAATATTAACTATTATATTAAGTAATACTAAATAAATTTACAATAATTTTGAATTTTTTCAGAAGGGTAAAATAATAAAAATCTATTATTCAGATGTTTCAGACATGTCAATTATCAAACAATTTTTTTTTCATTCAGTATTCATAATTCTGCTTCATTCAGCTCATTCAGATTCTTAAACATTCAGAACTATTTTATTCAATTTTATCTATAATTTTAAATTTGGGTACAAGGTGAATAATAACGACTTATTTTTCAATATTTTGAAGAATTGGTTAAATTTGTAATTTCTATTAATAATACACTTTTATGTTTCTATTTCAAGAGTAATTATGTTTCACTATATTTTGTTTAGTATTGACATAGCTTCCTAAATTTATTTGCTATTTATAAGAATTAATAATGGTTGTTGTTCCAGAATTAGAATTCGTCGTTTTTCAAATGTATCTATAATTTTAAAACGGAGGTGTATTTACAAATTTAATAATAAATATATTTCAATTCTTTTTAGACTGTTAAAAAAAATTAATGTTTATAACTGTAACATAAATAATACTCCATGTATCTAATTAGGCTTGTACTAAAGTGACCGAAATTTACGGAGTTTAGTCGTGGGTCCATTTTTTAAGTAACTACCTCCTCTGATTGACTTTTTAGCGTATATTAAAAAAATAATAAAATTATTCATATTTTAATTTTTATTTAATTGTATAATTTTCTGCACATGACTAATAATGCTCTATAAATATCATAGAAAATAAAAATATGACAATTAATACTAACACTATATATGTTTGTTTACAAGGATTATATTCGGGATATGATTATTAATCTTAAGTGTCTTGTTTGTTTTTAAATTTAGACTTGAGACTATTAGTCTCAGATTATAAAATGGTTTAATAGTCTTGACATTATAATTATAATCCCGGGATTATAATCATAGGATTAATAGTTTTAGGATTATAATCTCATAGATTATATTATAATACTTGCAAACAAACACAGTCTAAGGGTGTTATAGGCAAATTATTGTAAAAAAATAAATTATTTAATTTAGAACTATCTAAAATAGTAATAAGAACTTTTATCCCAAGACAAATGTTGTAATAATCATAATGTTCACATAATTTTCTTATTTCTACTAATTACTCTCTCTGTCCTATAAAAACTAGTTTAAAAAATTATAACTATAACTATAAAAAAATTATGTCAAATTTACCACCACCTCCAATTTTTATATGTGAAAATAAAAATACATATGTTTAATTTTTAATTTCAAAATTGGTCAATTTAATTTTAAAAAAAGTTAAAAACTAAGTCAATTTTTGACTAAGAATAGAGTACCTTACTTTCAAATGTGTAATTAAGAGGTTTGATGAGGCATCATTAGTTCTGCAGATTTCAACAAACTAGAGTAAATGGTTCAAAATTTTATTTATTTTTTGGCCCCAAAAGTCATTCGGATTAACCCATAGGCAATAGGTTTTAATGTCATTATGATAATGATTCAAGTTTAGCAATAAGCACAGGATTATGTCCCGTTCACATGGTGCAATATGTACTTTGATGGGTAATTAAGTTTGATTTTGATGGAGTAAATCGGATCCGGTTAGCATGAAATTTATTTTTTGATAAGTTGATCAATTGATCAATAGAATATTGACACACATATAGTTTCGTCTGCATGTCAGCATTCTATTGGTCAATTGACCAACTTACCCAAAAATAAATTTAATACTAACCACTCCCGAGAAAATCTATGGATACATTTGATTTATTCTCTCCTTCCGGAACGCGCACTAAAAGGAAAGGAAAAAAAAGCAACAAGTGGAGTGGAGGCCCGCCCGCCTATAAATTACGTCATCCTAATTTATTTATTTTTAGTGCATTTAGGAAGGAATGAGTAAATCTAATGTATCAATAGATTTTATTCCCAAAACTAATGTTAAGGGCAAATTTGTTCATATAAAAATGAGTTCTTTTATGGGGACCGGGAGTGGCGACCGGTCCAAATTTTTTTTGTACTGCCTTTCAAAAAATGTATAGTATTTATTTCAACTGAAATTTTTATAAAATTCAGTGATTTATGTATAATTTGGATACATATACAACAGGATTGTACATACTCTGTAACTCTGTTTTGTATATATATATCCAAATTACACATAAATCACTGAATTTTACAAAAAATTCAGTTAGAATAAATACTACATATTTTTTGAGAGGCAATAAAAAAATATTTGGACCGGTCAGTCTAGAATTTTTCTATAAAAATTAAAATTTTATCCATAATTTTTGTAATATGAACCAATCAAATGGCATATAATAGTGAAAAAAATAGTAATAATTGTCTCTATCCAAAAATTGGGCATTCCCCAACTTAATCAAATGTTATTATGCATTTCTTCTTTTTGCCTTGACCTAGCCTTCCGACCCGTGCAAAGCTTTGCATGAGTTTTGAAAGGTTGCTTTTTTAATTGTACATTAAGATTGTGAAAAAAATATTAGAGTGTAACTTTCTCAATATTTATGATAAATTAATGTTAGGACATTTTCAATATATAGTATAAATAAAAAATACTATAAGATATTCTGACAATAAATTATTGAATCAATAGCAAGTTTCTCAGATTCAGACGAGTAATCGAAGTAAAAAAAGTATCAGGACGTAGTAACGTCATTAATATATAAAAATATATATTATTAATAATTAATAAATTTTAAAAAATATCATTTTTTATGAACTAAAACATAATAAAGTTGAGTTGCAGTATTACTAAAAGTGATCAACTTTAATATTGCAATTTTTTTGGTACAAAAAAGGGGTCACTCGGTTAATAATCGATTTTACCGATTGAACTACCGGTCTGACTGGTGGGTCAATTGGATTTTAACCAAAACATATTATTTTTATTCAAATCGAACTAGAGTGTTAATCGATTTTAATTTTTACTAGTCGAACCAGCGATCCGATCCGATCCGATCCGATTTTAAAAACCATAATCAATAGTAGTAATAATTATAATTGTCTCCCTCCAAAAATTGGGCATTCCCCAACTTAATCAAATGCTATTATTATGCATTTCCCCTTTATGTTATTGGGCACGGGTTTTGAAAGGTTGTTTTTTTCATTGTACATTAAGATGGTAAAAAAATATTCGGTACGTGTTCGAACTTTCTCGATGCTTACGACAAATTAATGCTTGGACTTTTTCAATATATAGTATAAAGACAAAATTATAGATATTTTGACAATAAATTATTCAGTAATTCTATTTTATCGTTCACATATATTCACATACACATTTTGATAAATTTCACGTGGGCAGAAATATAGTCGCCCACGCTGGAGAAAAGTTTCACGCGAAGTCATCAAAATATACATATGAATATATGTGAGCGATTTTATGTGATAATAGACTTATTTTAAATTATTCATTTCATTCTCCCACAAAGCTAATTACAACTAATTTGATGGTGAGTTGAAAATTTTGAGATAAAATTACTGATCCTTTGAAAATAGAGTAAGATAAAGTAAATTATGACGAGTACCAATACAGACGGGAGTGGTTAGCACAAAGTTCATTTTTGGATAAGTTGATCAATAGAGTGCTATCAAAAACCTATTGTGACTTTAAATGCTTATTATGTTCATTTTTATAATTAGTCCTATCATTTTGTACACAAATTGTTATGTATGATGCGTCTAACGAGAGTTGTTAGCATTGAGTTAATTTTGGTTAATTGACTAATACAGTATTGACACGCAGGTCGGGAGGTGATCTCTCTGCGTATCAATATTGTATTGGTCAATTGATCAACTTACCATGAAGTTAATTTCATGATAATCGGATCGAATCTGTGTCCAACTGTCCATAACATTACTTTTTACTTATATTAAAAATTTGAACGCAAATATGATACTCCTTCCGTTCTTTAATATAAGTCGTTTTAGAGTTGTGTACAAGTATTAGGGAAATAATTGTAAAATATTAAATATAATATTAATTGTTTATATTGCTCTTTTAATGAAAAAAAAGAGTATTATTTATTGGACAGATAATAGTGAGAAAACCAAAGTTATATTTAATACTTGAGGTAATATTGAAAACTAAACAATTAATGTTTACTTGAAGTTAGACTTGGCAAACGGGCCCAAAGCCCGCAGGCCGGCCCGCCCGTCAAAATCCGGACTTTGGGCCGCATTTTTTCAGCCCATAAAAACCCGGACCTTTTTGACCCGACTCGACCCGTTTAGGCTAAGCCCAAAAAAAGCAGGCATAAAACGACTTCGACTTGCGGGCTGGCCCGACCTGTCCGTCAAAACCCAGGCTTTGGACTTACATTTTTTTGCGTCATCAAAACTCAAGTTGCTTTTTGGCTCGTACCAAAGGTCAGATCAACCATGACCAATTCGTTTGTCGGTCTCTTGAAATTCTCAAACGACTTATATTAATGAACAAAAATATTTCTCTAAAACAATTTATATTAAAGAGCGGAAAAAGTATAATGTCATTAATTTGAGTTATCTTGAAATTAAGTCTTTACTATTGAATCCTTGTATTAGGTATGTTGTTTTCAATCGAATTACTGTGAATATGAACAGTGAATCAAAAAATTATAATTAAGAAAATTTAATCTAAGAATATATCTTTTGATACTTTTCTTACAATACAATTTTATGACAAAATTATTTCATATATTTTAAAATTAGAGATAGAATTTGACTTTTAAAGTCAAACGATGACATATTGAACTTTAAAATTTGTATCATTCAAAAAATTTTATAATGAAATAAATTTTGTGATTAATAGTTCTTGTTATATATTATACAATTATAATAATTATATAAATAAAAATAAAATAAATTTATATAAATTTAAAATTTAATATACCGTCGCTTGACCTCAAAAATTAAATTATATCTCTAATTTTGGAACGGATTAATTATTTATTTAGAAAAATGTTCAAATAGGCAGATCGGTATAAACAAAAAATGAAAATGTGAAAAAAAACAAAAAAAAAACACCCGCATAGACATTATGTCAAAAATGTCCTCGGTATGACTTTACCATTGTTGTAACTTGTAACAACATAAAAAGATAAAAAAGAAAAGAAAAGAAAAGGAAATAATGACATGAGAATAAGAATTAAAAGAAAACGGGTCAGATTTATCCATGGGCTGGAAAAGGGGCCATACCCATTATAAGGATTTGGAGCTCCAAATTATGCATGAAATGAAAGGGATAGTTATGTAATTTACTTAGAAGGCTTATGTAAGCAATTAATTAATTGGAGATAAAAAAAATAGATTTGGAAAATCTTTGAATCCGACCAGCAAATCTACAGGCAGACTTTAGCAGGAAAAAAGTTCTCACGCGACCCTCACGCCTTTTAATTAACACGCCCGCCGCCGTCTTCTCTTATCAAAACAATTGACTTACTAAGGAAATTATCCTCTCCTTCTCAGTTGTACTATCAATCATGAACATAAGTGTGTGTTAAAATAAATAAAACGGTTGATATTGTCGGTAGAAATATTCAAGGTTATTAGAATCGGATCCGACCGTCAGTCAGACCAGTAAAAATTGGAATCGATTTACATTTTGATTCAATTAAAATTTATTAATTAATTTAGACCAAAATTCGATCAAATCCGATAATCCGAGTATTAGACTAATCGACCCAATAAGTCGATAACTGGTCATTAGTTTACCGGTTCCTTACAATTTTTTTTAGTTTCAAGTATTTGAATTTGATTGAATGTATCCTAGAAATGTTTATGTTTATTTGTGTTTAATTTTATCACCTTTGAATCTTGAGTTTTGATAATAATTTAATATACTTTTTTTTCATAAATATTTAATATTTATTTGAATTCTATAAAATAAATATTGTATAAATAGGTTTAGCTTTTTTTGGGTAGATAAATTGATTAATTTTATATATGTACTAAATATTATATATAATATATAATTATTTATTATTTATTACATATTAATGATATCATTGGGTCAATAACGATCCGATCACTGATTGGACAAATGATCCATTCACTCGGTATCTTTTTTAATTCGATAACCAATTCGGGTCTGAAAACATTGAAAATATTACTAAGTATTGATTAAAGTTTAGGTGTCCTTAGAATATTTGTAAAGTATAAATATTTGTTTTGATAGCATAATTTTTTCTCTAGTAATATAATGACCTACAATAATCGGCGTATGAAATTAAAGATAAGAACATAAAATTAACGCATATTGGACCGTCACTCCATTTCCCGACTAGTGTGACGCCCCCAAAATAAAGTATACATCACCCATCTTGAGTCGTCAGATACATGGTACAGAATACAAATACAACTTAATAATACAACTGTCGTGTACAATACGATAAAACATAAACTGTGAGTTTGAATACAAATATTGTCTACTAGAGAGTATACAAACCCAAAAGGAGTCTCCATTACAATTATTATCACACTATTTTACAGAATAGTGAGGACTACTAATGCACCATCTAGGACCATCATTCCATTCCCCGACTCGTCCCAACTATATTCTCATTTCTTGAAGAGAACAGTGAAAGAAAGGGTGAGCTTAACTAGCCCAGTAAGAAATATTATGACTAAGATAATGCAGAATAAATTATCATTAGCCTTAAACAGTGTTAAACTGATACAATATAACAAACATCAAGTTTAACTGCAGCGGAGCAAGTAATCCATTAAAAGAGTCAAGTATAGAATAAAATCTACTATCTTTTATGATTTAAAAGGTTTTCATCACTTTTATCATTTGGGACTCAAATTTTAATAAATAATCCACATCATCGAATCACCCTCACTACTACGGCCGAGGATATTCTTTAGTATCACGACCACAATTATCCATGCACTACGGGCCAAGAATATTTGTGTATTCATCAACGGTCCTGATCATGCCATAAAACAATTCATGGCCGAAGAGAATCCATAGCCATAATCATACCAAAAACTGTCCATCAATGCACTACGGGCCAATGAGGACTTTTTCCACACCATTTGTAATATTACGGTCATGATTATACCGAATAATCCTGGTCATAATCATACCAAGTCCATTTATGCACTCTGTGCCATGTAGATGACTTTCAACATAATATAAACATGAGGATGATGACAATGATATAAGAATTCAATAAAACAAGTTGAAGAATTAATTTATCTAGAACCGATAACGTCAAATTGTCAACATGATATTGCTTTGTAGAGTAAAATTTAAGAATGCTCGAGAAGAATATTTCCATGAAAGATCTTTGGTCAAGCGCAAATATCGAGGATATTCCACTAATTTCATGGAGTATAGAAGTCAAAACTTTAACCAACCGAGTATAATAAAGAATGGAATAGCAAAAGAAATCACCATGCATGCGATATCAGATGAGACAAGTTATTCCAATGAGAATACTAAATAACGGAACCAGTCAAAGCGAAATTGCAATGATGGGATATTCAACAGAATAATAAATAACGGAACCAAGTCCCACAGTAAAACGTCATGTACGAGGATATTCCAATGAATAATAAATAACGGAACCAAGTCCCACAGAAACGCATCTGATGATGAGGATATTCCAATGTAATAATAAATAACGGAACCAGTCCCGGCGTAAAACACATGCAGACAAGATATTCCAATGTAATAATAAAGAATGGAATATTAGAAGAATTTCACCATGTATAAAGATTTTGCATGTAGAAAAAGTTATTCCAACATAATAATAAAGAATGGAATAATGTAAGAATTTCACCAAGTATAGGTAGCTTGGCATGATACAAAGTTATTCCAATGTAATAATAAATAATGGAATAATGTAAGTTCTCTTCATAAATAAGAAAGAAAGAGTATCCCTTACGAGTACAACAAATAATATTCCCTACCTTAAAAAGAAGAAGATCAAAGGAAGTAGCGAACACTTTTCTTCTTTATCTCTATAGTTTTCTCTCTAGAGTTTTAGTGAATTCAGTAAGAAATAATGAATGAATGAGCTTTATTTATAGAAAAAATGGACCGATAGTAACTAACTCATGAACTATCCAGATTGATTTACTTTTAATCGGACGGTCCATATTTAAAGCAAAATCTTTTAAATAAAATATAATATATTCTATTTATAATCTAATAAAACGTAATAACTTTATAAAAGATTTTACTATGCAAACACTCTCTGTAGCTTTATGCAAACACTATGCATAATAAAATATAATAAATTTTAATTATTGTCTAATAAAACAAATAATTTTATAAAAGTATTTTATTTTATATAAAAAAATTTTACTATGCAAAAAATACTATGCAAAAACACTATGCAACACTATGCATAATAAAATATAATATATTTTATTTATAGAATAACTTTATAAAAGTATTCATTTTTTATATAAAAAGATTTTATTATGCAAAATACTATGCAGATACTTATGCAACACTATGCATAATAGAATATAATATATTCTATTTATAGAATAACTTTATAAAAGTATTCTGCTTTTATTACATTAATAATACCAATAAAATAAAACCGAGTGAATTATCACGTAAGCATCAATAATTAATACTGGCAAGGTGCTACTACGCAACTAATGCCAGACATTGTATTTCTTTACTACCGAGTAGTTCAATAGTATTAACTGGTAAAACTTCCATAGTTATTTTCATAAAATATTTTTGTCGTTTTCTCAATTCGACAATAATTCCGCCATGGGGTCCACCAATGATTGTACGTCATACGGATATTCCACGACAAAAAGAATATTCTCCGACCAATCGAATATTATATAACAACTTGCGTACTTTGCAAAATTTATAAATATTACCCACAACTATAACATTATATCAAATCTACACCATAATATTTAAAAAAATTATTTCGAGAAAATTAAATATTTATTCATAAAATCTGGGGTCTCACAACTAGTCTCAGCTATTGAATCAATAGCAAGTTTCTCAGATTCAGATGGGTCATCGAATTAAAAAAAGTACCAGTGGTCGAACTGTTATTGACCTAGTAACGTATAAATATATTTATACTTTACGGACATTTGTAAAGTATAAATATTTGTTTTGATAACATAATTTTTTCTCTAGTAATATAATGACCTACAATAATCCGCGTATGAAATTAAAGATAAGAACATAAAATTAATGCGAAAAATATAAATCGAAAAAAATCATTGGGGAGAGAGAGATAAAATATAACTAAATCAACATGTGTAAAATGAAATATGTGGATCTCACTTTCAACACGATTAAAATTGACAAAAAAAATAAATATTGAAATCGTAATTATAATAACACACATATAATTTGGGCTAGAAACATTATGATAAATAACATAATAGGTAAGGTTGTAAAATGGATATATACAGATTCGAAAATAGTGGTATTTGTATTTAAAAAACTAATATCCTATTTGTATTCGTATTTAATATTTGACGGATTTTAAAAATACAATTCTTATTCGGTATTTAAAATAATATTCGAATACAGATAATATTCGTTTCCGTTTATTTTATTTGAACGAAAAAATTATTCGAATATTTGGGTATCCAAATTCGTTTAACAATTACATAATAAGCAATTCATTCAAATTATTTAGAAAGATAATTTTTTTTGAATAATTACTGTTAACGCCAGGATCTTTCCTCATGTCCCAATCACCAAGACGTGTCCAATATCCTGCACAGTTCAACAAGTCAACACCAAAAGCTTGACGGCTTGACCGTCGAGGGATAGCTCCGGCGTGAGAGTCAGTATCGGCGATCACAAGGTTAACAATGGAGGAATAATATCTCTAGTGCTTGAGAGAGAATAATAAAATTAGTTCAGTGATTAGTTTTGTTACCTGTATTCCTTGTGTGATCGTTCCCATATGTACTCCAAACCCGGTTTACCGTGCCACCCACTACTGCCTGACACATCCATCTCCCACGCTAGTCCTCTCAAAGTGTTCAAATTTCACCCACTATTTCTTGCATTTGTTTGCATCTGGCCATTATCCGAGTCCCATCCTCATTAATGCCATGCAGAAAGGTGGCAGACAATAGTCAACTGTTATCTTTTGTTATGATGGCTAGTCAAAATTGATAAACATATCTTATTTGATTAATGGATCAGCCCAAATGATAAGCCCAATACATTTAAGGCATAAGGAATAAAATATAAAGGGGGGAGCCCAATTGACCCGGCCTAACATAAAGATATTTAAGTCCAAGGGATGAGCCCAATGGACTCGGCCCAATGATGAAAAGTATCATGACCCAACATTGCCCCCCAGTCTTTTATTAAACAGGATGTTTAATGGAAGATTGTAAATAATATAGGTCCATGATATAATGAATTGTAATAAGTCACAAGGGGTCCAATTTGAAACCCGCCGAGGCCCAACTGATGAATGCCAATCAACAATTCAAATAAAATCAGGGCCCAATAGAGAGAAGCCCATTCCAGTTAAAACATTATACCAACACCCGGACGCGACCTCTTCCAATTCACCATCATTGCTGCTAATTAAATGTGCCGCCCTCGTTTACCGTGCAACCGTCAGTATAAAAAGTAATTTTCCCCAAATTGACAACTTTACCTGCCAATTTGAATTTCAGACGCCCTTTCGAGCTCTAGACTTCCTTCTTTCTCAGCTTTCTTACTTTTTTCTGTAAACTATCAACAATGGCGTCCTCCGGTTCTACTAACACCACTCCAATCCAGGCCATTCCTCTTACCACTATTCCTCCTACACCCAGCCCTAGCAAGGTAGCTTCGGGATCAAACCCTAACCCCACTAATACCCCAAGCAAAAGCACACTGAAAAAGCCTCTTCCCAACCCTTCCATCTTCTTCCAGAGTGCAACACAGTTCACTCATGCCAACACTACATCAACGTTAACTGAGAAGGACGTTCAGAACGCATACAAACGGTACCAGGTTCCGGCGACCCACCAATTTTACCGTCCCACTGTTACTGAGAGGATGTACCAGTGCCCGGATGGCTGGACTGCCATGCCTCTAACGTTGCTAGAAAAAGGGGTTCGATTCCCCTTACACTTTTTCCTGGTCACACTTTTGGGGTTTGTTGGCGTCGGATTCGCCCAACTAGTCCCTAACTCCTACATCCATATCTTTGCGTTCATCGCCTTCTGCCACGAAGTAGGCGTTGCCCCCACTCTCGACTTCTTCTTCTCCATATACAGTATCACCAAGTCCAGAGAGAAGGGGTTCAAGGTTCCGAGCAAAATTCTCGCAAAAAACCGGAGAGAACTTTGA
Source organism: Panax ginseng (assembly GCA_020205605.1). Lineage (NCBI taxonomy): Eukaryota > Viridiplantae > Streptophyta > Magnoliopsida > Apiales > Araliaceae > Panax > Panax ginseng. The sequence continues at coordinate 59,775,151 of CM035146.1, read as the reverse complement.
GAGAGACGGTCTCGATCAACACTCCCTCCAAAGAATCGAGGATGGCATGAGCAATGGCTCTTCATCAAAGGGCCAGAAATTGCCTCTCTGCCAGACTGGACTACTTTGGACAAAGTATCTGCCGACTTTGGGGATATAGCCGAAGAGCGTGTGAAAGAGATGATTGAACTCCTGGACAACTTCCCGAAGAAGGAGTGGAGTTACAATCTTCTTACCAAACAAGCTTGGTTGTATGACCACAAATGTAAGTCTCAAATTTTTATCGAAATAAAATTTCTGAGTTTATTATTGTAAACAGATCTAACAGAATGTATTTTCCTGTTGCAGTGTCTTTGATCAAACCCTCATCAATGGACCGAAGGGATTTAGAAAAATTTCTTTCGAGCAAACCTCCATCATCTCCTACTACTGAAACCCCCCAAGAAGAGATTCCGGCGTCTGAAGCCCCAGAAGCTGAAGATCTTCCTATAGAACCTGAAGCTGCTAAAGAGACACTTCGACCTCGCAAGAAGAAGAGAGCTATTCGAAAGCCAAGAGGTATCTCCCAAGAATCCCAACCAATCTCTACCTCCAACTTGATCGATATGCCTGCAAATGAATGGATGCAGTCTCTTCGTATCAAGAAAAGGCGGGTTAAGGTAATACCTCTGTCTACCGATGAGCTTTGGGTTCCTACTGGCTCAGTGGAAATTCAAGTTTCTGAAGAGGAATATAAAGAACAACCTGAGACTTCAATTCCTTCTCGGAAAAGAAAACAACCTTTGGATGATCAACCGCCACCACCCGAAGGACCTATTCCCGATCAACCACATTCATCATCCATCCCTTCACCAACGCAGGAACCTACTCCTGTTCGTTTTCCATCTCCCGAGAACATATACTTAGATCCTTCACCATCACCTCCCCGTGAAGAACGTATGCCCTTCCTTTCAAGGCCTTCCGTCGATAAGTTCCAAAATGATGCGATGGGGTCTCCAACTTTATGGCCCCAATTTAATGCCAATTTCCCTTTCCAACTCTTCAACTCATTTGTCAGGGAGACCGATGAACATCGGTTTGGCAATAGTTCAATCATGGACCTTATCAAAGAAGGCATGAGCTATCACGCCAAGGTAAATATTTATCTGTCTATTCTTTTGAATTTATATGTATCTCTTCGAAGACTAACGGATTGTCTGTGAACATCTATAGGTGAATGCTATTTTCGGGCGTCTTCTCCCACGCTATCAAGAAGCTGAAGCCGAAGAAGATGCAGCCAGACGAGAGAACATCATTCTAAAGTCAGCCTTGACTAAAGAAAGAGGTGACCTCGGCACTGCCCTCTTTAACAATGAAAACCTCAAGAGAGATCTAACTCAAAAAATGGAGGAGTTGAAGATCTGCAGTGAGGAGCTGAAGAAGACGAAGGCCAGCTAGCAGGAGATGACGAGTCTGAACATTGATCTTGACACTTAGAACCATGCTCTGAGGCTCAGAAATGAAGAACTTTGTATAGCCAATCTGAGCTTGGCGATACAAGTTGACAATCTTCAGGAGCAGGCTCGTGAGGACAAAGAGAGACATTTAAACATACGTCTCGAGCTGCAGAATAAACTGAAAACCTTGGAAGATTTAGGTCCCCCCTTGACCGAAGAGCTTCGCCAGCACATCCAGGACGAATACCGGAAGTCAAATGAGCTGAATGAGAAGGTGGTCCAGATGTTTTCTGACGGCTATTATGATTGCCGAAGGAAGGACAAGGCAAAACTTGTCGTGGCCAAAGCTGATCCTACCATTCTCGATTCGTCTGAAGATGAAGCAGCAACCTGAAGATGAATACCTATCTTTTTTATCTTATAAGATTCCTGTAAAAATTTTGTGTCTTTTCGATCTTCTTGTAATTGATAATACATTAATGAAATGCCAGTCTTTTTCCTTATTACTCCTTTGTTATTAATTTATATCGATAGTATCTTAAAAAATGCATGAACCCTTAACTTAAACTGTTAATAAGTAACTAAACAAGTTATATAGCAGATAAGATGAAATTAAGTAATGAGGCAATCCGAACTCAACACTTAGAAAAATGTAGGTAATAAAATAAAGGAATACTTATTCGTTACTGAAGTGTGAGATAGATCTGCTTCATAGGGAATTTGTTTACCCCGAAAGGCCTAACAAAACCACAAGATGACATTTGCCTACCACGAAGGGCCTGACAAAGTCTAAAGAACGACAGTTGCCTACCCCAAAGGGTCTGACAACGTCTAAAGGACAACAATTGCCTACCACGAAGGGCCTGACAAAGTCTAAAGAACGACAGTTGCCTACCCCAAAGGGTCTGACAACGTCTAAAGGACAACAATTGCCTACCACGAAGGGCCTGACAAAGTCTAAAGAACGACAGTTGCCTACCACGAAGGGCCTGACAACGTCTTAAGTATGGCATTTGCCTACCACGAATGGCCTGACAAACCCATGAGGACCACCTGCCAATAAGGCTACCATCGAATGGTCAGCGAGTCCACCCGAACCTCCTTACATCAATGATGTTTGCCTACCACGAAGGGCCTGACAAACTCATAAGGACCACCTACCATAAAGGCTACCATCGAATGGTCAGCGAGTCCACCTGAACCTCCTTACACCAATGAAGTGAACAGCAACGAAGACAAAACGTATTGAGAAAAAAAGAACTTTTATTGATGAGGATTTAAACATTTACTGCATTCTCCGATTGATAATCGACATCAGATTCACTGAAAGTATTTTCGAAGTCTACCCGCATGCCTAGTATTTTTAATTTTTGATCCATCTAATGCCCTCAACCGATAAGTTCCCGGCTTAGGTACTTCTATGACTTCATACGGTCCTTCCCAGTTCGGCATCAGCTTTCCAAAATTCTGAGGTGTTGATGCTTCGAATTCTCTGAGAACAAAATCTCCCACTTCAAATCTGCGAAGCTTTACTCCCTTGTTGTAATGCTTAGCCACTCTTCACGATAGTCGCTAACTGATCAAGGCAAGCTTTCCGACTTCTTCAAGTAGATCAAGATTAACCTTCAGCCCTTCTTCATTGTAGATCTCTTTGAATTGACTGACCCGAAGACTTGGAGATCCAATTTTAACTGGGACTAAGGCATCAGTACCATAGGCCAGCCTGAAAGGTGAATCCCCCGTTGTAGTCCTCGGAGTAGTCCGATAAGCCCATAGTACGCTGAGCAGCTCCTCTGGCCATCTTCCCTTAGCTTCATCCAACCTACGATTGATCCCATTTATCAGCGTTCTGTTGTTCACTTCGACTTGTCCATTTGACTGAGGATGAGCTACTGAAGTCTTTCGGTGTTGAACTCCCAACTCCTTCAAAAATGCTTCAAATTTTGACCCCACAAATTGACGTCCGTTGTCCGATATCACCACCTTAGGAATTCCGAAATGAAACACTACTGACTCCTTCATGAACTTCAAGCATTCCTGTTCCGTTATTAACCTAAGTGGCTTCGCTTCTACCCATTTGGTCATATAGTCAATGGCGACTATAACAAAATTGACCTGACCTTTAGCTTTTAAGAATGGACCCAAAGATATCAACCCCCTGCATAATCAAAGGGTATAGGAGATAAGATCGAGTATAGCTCTTCTGGTGGCTGATGTGGGATCGGACTGTTGAGTTGACACTTCTCACACTTCTTGACATACTCCGTTGCTTCCTTGAAGATGGTATAGGCTAATGACTTAGCAGCCATATGGTCACCACAGATGCCTTCGTGAACTTCTCGGAGAGCATATTCAGCTTCGGATGGAGTCAAACATTTCAACAATGGAGATGAAAAGGCCCTTCGAAAAAGATCTCCATCTATCAAAACGAAGTTAGCATTTTTATATTTGATTTTCTTGGCCAGCATCTGATCCCAAAGAAGGACGCCATCTGCTAGATATTCCAGATATGGCGTCAACCAGCAGTTGGTACGATCAATACACATCACCGATTCATGTTGAATACTAGAATGTTGCAAAACTTCTAAGTAAACTGACCCACCAAAAACGTTAACATCGGTAGTGGCTAACTTTGAGAGTGCATCGGCAATGGAATTATTACTACGCTTTACTCCCTGGAATTCATACGACTGGAAATACTGAAGCCGATCTCTCAATTCTGCCAGGTATTTGACCATCCTTGGACCTCGAGCCTCATACTCTCCAGAGAGCTGTTTGACGACTAACTGAGAATCACTGAAGATGACTATTCTCTGCACTTCAAGACTCTTAGCCAATCGTAACCCGGCTAGTACTGCTTCGTACTCTGCTTCATTGTTCGTCGCTCTGAACTCGAATCTGATGGCCTGTTGCACTTTGAATCCCTCCGGACTTGTCAAGATGATTCCTGCTCCACTGATGTCCAAAGTAGAAGACCCATCTCCATACAAATATCCACAAGCTCGCTTTCAAGAAGAACTAGAATCGCCTGCTGCACCTCTCAACGCTCATCGCCATAGCTTCATCCGCTTCAGAAAACGAACACTCGACCACAAAATCAGCCAAGGCCTGTCCCTTGATGGCAGTTCGGGGATGATATTCAATAAAAAATTGGGACAACTCCATAGTCCATGCAGCTAATCTCCCTGAGACTTCAAGTTTGCCCATAATTTTCTTCAAAGGTTGATCTGTGTATACCACCAACAACCTACCCTGGAAGTATTGCCTAAGCTTTCGACTAGCAATTATCAAAGCAAAAACAAACTTTTCAATGTTTGGGTACCTTGTTTCAGCATCCCGAAGGACATGGCTTACGTAGTAAACCGGGTGCTGCTTACCCCCCACTTCTCGCACCAAAACTGCTCCTACGGCCAACAAACTAGCTGCCAAGTACAAATAGGACTTTATGCTCTGAAAGGCGTCTTCACATTCCGAAGTTCATTGGAACGTCTTTGCATTCTTCGACCCTTTCAAAGTATCAAAAAACGACAAACACCTTTCTGCAGATTTGGACATGAACCTCCTCACGCTGCAATCCTTCCAGTCAGATGTTGAACATCTTTAAATGACTGAGGAGTCTTCATATTCAGAATCGCCTGAATATTCTCTGGGTTGGCTTCAATTCCTCTCTGACTGACAAGGTAACCCAGAAACTTGCCAGCCCCTAATCCGAAGGTGCACTTAGTAGGATTCAACCTCAAATTATGATGACGAACTGTCTAAAAGCATTCTTCTAAATCGTCCAAATGTTTCTGCACCATCATGCTCTTGACAATCATGTCATCCACGTACACCTCCATGTTCTTGTCCAATTGATACCTGAAGACGTAATTCATCATCCTCTGGTATGTGGCCCCGACATTGATTAGGCCAAAGGTCATTTTCTTATAGGCATATACTGAACGATGCGTAATGAACGCCGTCTTCGGTATATCCTCCTTACACATGGAAATTTGGTGATATCCAGAGAATGCATCCATGAAACTCAATAAAGCATACCCTGAAGTCGCATCGATGAGCTGGTCGATGTGGGGCAGCGGGTAGAAATCCTTAGGACAAGCTTTATTCAGATCTGTATAGTCGATGCAGACTCGCCATTTCCCATTCTACTTCTGGACCAGCACCACATTTGCAATCCACTGCGGGTAATCGATTTCAAAGATGAAGTCAACAGCTAATAGCTTGGCAATCCCTTCATCGATGATTTGTTGGCGCTCAGGCGCAAAGATCCTCCTCTTCTGCCGAACCAGCTTCTTTGATGGATCCACTTCTAATCGGCGCTCAGCAATCTTCCTGCTCACCCCTAGCATATCTTGAGGTTCCCACGCAAAAATGTCAACATAGCAGCGTAAGAGTTCCATGAGGTTCGTTCGGAGAGGTTCCAGCAGACCCGAACCTATTTTTACCTTCTTGTGACTCTTGCCCGAAATGAGCTCAATCTCTTCTGTCTCCCCAGCTGGCATGACTAATGGTTCTGAACTACTCTCAGTGAAAGGTTTGATCTCTATCGCCATGGTCTGTTTCTGTTTTGATACCCCCACTCCCGAAGTGATTACATCATTTCTATAACATCTTCTGGCCAGATCCAGATCTCCTTTCACCTCACCAACCCCATGAGCAGTAGGAAATTTGATTTTAAAATGAGGAATTGAGGTTACAGCTTGTAAAGCAGTTACAGTAGGCCTCCCTAGAATGGCATTATAGGCAGAATCTACATGCACACCATAAAATTTACAAGTTATTTCTACCTGTTGGGGGGCCGTACCGAAGATGACCGGTAGCTCAATAGTTCCAGCCACCTTGACTGGATCGTTGCTAAAACAGTAGAAAGGAGCCTCCTTCCCGATCTCCATCTTCTGCCCATCCAGATGCATCCCCTGATAAGCGTGGGCATACAGAATATCTACAGAAGACCCGTTATCAACCATCATTCACTTCATATCCACCGAACCCACTTGCACAGTCAGCACCAATGATCCCTTATGCGGTTCGATGGTCTCCGAAGGGTAATCCTCGTCAGTAAAGGAGATTACCGTACCCGGATAAGGTCTATCAGTCTTCGGGAGGGTACCCACCACTGACATGACCGAATCCAAGTGACTTCAACGTTTCTTTCCAATGAGTTTGCCAGAAGTTCCCCCAGTGATGACATCTACCACATGCCTTGCAGTGTCCGGAGTCGGGTAATGCTTCATTGAATCGGGCCGAGTCGCTGAACAAGCTCTCTACCCTCTCGCCGAGCTTCATTTGAGTCGTCTCGGCAGCCTACATATCGAACTAAAGTCCCACTTTGAACCTTCCTCTCTATAAAGTCCTTTAGATTAACACAGTTGTTTGTATCGTGACCCGAAGCCTGATGATAATCGTAATATTTACGAGAGTTACCTCTTCCGGGCTTAATGTTATCTCGAGGTGGTTCGTAAATAGGTTGATTCTTGATTTGGTCTAGAATGACCGCCCTATCAGTATTGAGTGCAGTGTACGTCCTATTAACTCTTTGGGCAGGAGTGGACGAACGACCTCCTCCCTATTTCCAGTTGTTATTATACTTCTTCGACCCACTATCATAGCGGTCTCTATTCCCTTCATTCTTCTTCTGGTCCCCTTCTATTTTATCCCGGTCTGTCTCCTTAAGCCGATCCGAGGAAGGGCATTTGAGACTATTCATGGCCTCCTCTACCACGATATAGCCTTCTACTTTATCGAAGGCCTCAACGAGACTCTTCGGGTGGTGAAACATCAACTTCTTCACCAATTTTTCTGATTTGACCGGATCTAACCCATTCTGAAATAGTCCAACAGCTTGTAGATCATTCAGGTCTGTCACTTGGCCGACTGCTTCACGAAATCGTTTTACATATTGGCCTAAAGACTCATTCGAATATTGTCGAACTTGAGCTAATGAGCCGGTTGGTTTTCCTCTCCTTTTGTTGCTCCCAAAGTGAGCATGGAACTTGCTGCACATGTCTGCCCAAGATGATATTGAATCTGAAGGCAAATTTCCCATCCACTGCCTGACATCTTTTCGGAGTGTCGTGACAAAGGTATGATACTTAGCAGCATCGCTAAAGTCATAATAATCCATCAGTCGGTCAAACGCCTGACTGTGGTCATAGGGATCCCTAAATCCATCGTAACTTTCTATGTGGGGCAACTTCTTGGTGGGGTCAGCTTTTTCTTTAAGAATCTCCGCGGAAAAAGGAGATGCCTTCTTTCCCGAAGTATCTTTTGTTTGCTGGACTTCGGTAAGCTTCTTCCGAAGTTCCTTCATTTCTTTAACCAGATATTCCACTCTTTCTGGTTGAGATGATGCTTCTTTCTCCGGTGACTCCTTCCTTCTCTGAGTAGACCGGCCTTTTATCATAGAGCCCCCAACTTTGGAGGGACTTTTTCGATGATGAGGGTCCACAGGGCGGAGTACCCTCAGTGGACTCTCAGGAGTGTGAGTTCTGGACCTACTTCATCTCTGAAATCGGCCGCTGTGGTGAGAATGTGCAAGGCAGATCGCCTTCTTTGTATTCTCGGGAGTGTACTCCCTGGATCGGACTCTCTGTTTGCTTCGATCCTGCTCCTTAGAACCGACAGGGTGAGGTACCCTCTTCGATCTCTGAGGAGTAGGGCTTCTAGATCTTCTTCGATCTCGAGGTTGGCCCCGAGATTCACGACCTGAATGGGCAGGTTCCTTCCCACTCCGATGCCCACGTTCATCGGACTGAATATAACTGGAAGCTTCGTCTCTTAACTCCGCCATCCGGGACATCTACTCAGCTATATCCTGTCGTTGCTTCAAAAGTACCTCCATGGCCCTGTCTGCTTCATCTGCCATCTTGGCCAGCTTGGAGGCCTTATCGTCCTGATCATCTCGGTATCGAGTTCTAGGCGAGGTGCCTTCTATCCATTTCCAACCATGACCAGATCCTTTTTCAGCCGTGAAAACCAGCTTTCGCTTAACGCTACTCACGGCCTTCGGACAAAAACCTCTGATGGACGTTTGGAAGCTGTGCTAGCATGAACACTTACTGCAGGTCCCAAATGATCCTTGACGGATATTCGTGGTGCAGATTCACTTACAGCCATCGACTGTCCTTCAGGTGTAGGCGTTCTACTCTTCCCCATGGATTCCGGCGTAGAACGAACATAATTAGTGATTGAAAATACTTAGGACACTAGAACACAGCCCTCCTTCTAGCGCCAATGTTAACGCTAGGATCTTTCCTCACGTCCTAATCACCAAGACGTGTCCGATATCCTGCACAGTTCAACAAGTCAACACCAAAAGCTTGACGGCTTGACCGTCGGGGGATAGCTCCGGCGTGAGAGTCAGTATCGACGATCACAAGGTTAACAATAGAGGAATAATATCTCTAGTGCTTGAGAGAGAATAATAAAATTAGTTCAGTGATTAGTTTTGTTACCTGTATTCCTTGTGTGATCATTCCCATATGTACTCCAAACCCGGTTTACCGTGCCACCCACTACTGCCTGACACAACCATCTCCTACACTAGTCCTCTCAGCCGAAAGTGTGTAGCTCACCCACTATCTGCTGCCACTGTTTGCTACCATCGGTCATCTGAGTCCCATCCTCATTAATGCCATGCAGAAAGGTGGCAGACAACAGTCAACTGTTATCTTTTGTCATGATGGCCGGTCAAAGTTGATAAACATATCTTATTTGATTAATGGATCAGCCCAAAGGATAAGCCCAATACATTTAAGGCATAAGGAATAAAATATAAAGGGGGGAGCCCAATTGACCCGGCCTAACATAAAGATATTTAAGTCCAAAGGATGAGCCCAATGGACCCGGCCCAATGATGAATAGTATCATGGCCCAACAATTACTAATCATTATTTAACGTTTAGATAATACATATTAATTAATCAAACACGTCATCATCGATCATAAAAATTAATCAAAATTTAAGCATCCTAAAGAAAGTATTAAATTAACAACATTTTCAATGAAAGATAATACTAATTTATCATCTACTCTTATTTTTCGCACATAAGTTTTGAAAATAAAATATTTGTAACAAATTAATATAACTATAATTGTTCTTATATTATATAATTTTATCGGTAAATGATACATTTTAGATATTTTATACTTTACAATCGTAAAAAAATATTAATTAAATTAAATAAATTCATTTAAATTTATTAATATTATATTTAAAAGTGTTTTTTCTTATTTTCTAAAAGTGATATGACATATTTTAAAAATAATTTTGGCATGATAGTAAAAACTAATTATTATATATGTAAGGAAGATTATTTCAAAAATTTATGTTTACTTAATATACATACATATTATCGACGTCGGGATTTTTGGATGTCCCTTTCAATTACTTGTTCTTTGGTGTTCTCATTTTAGGTGAGATTTGTTTGAAAAAATAAGTGAAAAGGTCAGACATGTATGATGTCGACGATGGGGACCGTTAAGAGTCGCCATTGGTTTTTAAATGGTTGTACCAACACAACCGATAAAAGGTTTGCACATTGACCCAAAGAATGTGACATCGATATACTGGTCGGCCAAACAGAGATTCGATTTAGGGTCCGGGGACTTAGTTATGCGGGGGAAGGTGTTAGGCACCCCAACATCCGTGTTGTTACGGTGATGACCTCTTTTCAAGAAACTATTATCCGAGTGTGTGTGTGTGGGTCAATGTGCTATTATATGGAAGTTGTGCGAGGCCTCGTTCGAACCTATATACATGTGGTTTGAATTTATGTAAAATTCAGCTTTTTAGCAAAATATGGCGTTGATGTTTTATAAAGAGGTTTTTCAAATCCTGATGCTCAATAGGAATTGAGACCTTTTACACTCCCATTTTTTATTAAGTGAGCGGCTGAATTGATGTTATTTGACGGATGCGAGGCATCTGTACGAAAATAATATACAAAAATAATGCCGACTTCCTCGTGGGTATGGAAACCATCTGAGGAAATTCAGACATCGTAAAATAATTTACAAGCTAGTTATAGCTGAAAATGTCCATTATGGGAACCGAATCTAGATTCAATGGGATGAATCTGTGATCACATGATTCCTAGGCTCACAGAATGCTGCAATTTGTATGAAAGCAGTAAGCAGGTATATATATAAAAGCGGTAAATATATATATATACAGACATGATCACCAACCATGAAGCACCTCCATGGGGGATCAGAAATGTAAATAAAGCTGTTAAAAGCTATCAACCGCCACGGAGGAGACTCCAAGTGGGACAAAACGTAAATAAAGCTGTAAATACGGTCAACCGCCACGAAGGAAACTCCAGGCGGGATGAAAATAAATATATATATGTATATATATATATATAAAAGCATTAAACGAACCGGATGTAAAATCCAGGCTCATCGAACATAGTTCGACCACAGTTCATATATATATAAGTATAAATATATATATATAAAAGCGAATAAATGCACCGGATATAAAATCCAGGCTCATCGAACAGAGTTCGACACACAGTTAATATATATATATATATATCTATATATATATATATATATATATATATATATATATATATATATATATATATATATATATATATTAAAGCGAAGAACGCTCCTGCATCAAGTTCAGGCTCATCGAACAAGGTTCACACACGATTTAAATATATAAATGTATATATATGAAAAAGCAAGTACGCGCCCGCATCAAGTTCAGGCTCAATCGAGACATAACTCGATAATGTTAGTCAATATATATATATATATAAATATATATATATATATATATATATATAGATGGAATGAAAAACCACGGATCAAAGTTAAAAGAAAGCAACACGACTCTCAACGTGTAGAAGGGTGTGTGTAAAGATGAAGAGAAAGACTCTAAAGTGTGTGAGAAGGCTTACAGCTGACTGTTAAAAAAGGCATCTATATCTTTAGAGTGGGTAAACACTGGCTTTTGTGGGTACAAAAGAGGCTATATATGAGCTCACAGGTGTTTAAAAGTGGGAAAATACACTGTATGGCGAGTGCATAGCAAATTGTGCAGGGTTTCCCCGTCTTTTTCTCTTAGAAAATTAGCACCCCAAACCCTCTATTTATAGGCAATATGAGCCACAGGTGTACTTGCGGCTGAGCCGCAGGTGTACCAGAGGCAACCTGGGTTGGCCCGGGTTTGTCGGGTCAGGTCATCTCGAAGTACGTGCACTCAAGCACTGTAATGTCCACTCAGATTTTTAGAAGTGCAATCCGGGCATCTGTTTGAGGTATACAGGACCTATTTCTGACCGCCGTTGTCGAGAGTTGTATGATGGCATGGGATTAGAGTTTGTGCGAAGTCATTGAAGATGGGACGATGCCCTCCGATCTTCAAGCTTCAACTTTCATCCGTTACCCCGCATAATAGTCACTCGGGATTGGTTAGCCTTGTGGGACATCGTTGCGTAGAAACGTGACATGGCATCGTGTTGACGAAATGACGATGTTGCCCTCACCTGGTGTTATTACGGATTAATGATATCATGAGAGCGTTGCTCAAGCTTCGCTGAGATTGGACTGCTGCAATTTGTTGAAGGTCCTGATTGTCATCTTTGAGGTATGCCTGTCTTCCTGATGTTATTGCCGGGTTGGTACAGTGTATCTCGTTGTGAGCGTCGATATTGAAGCTGGTCGCATTTGAAATAAGCATTTTCGGGGTTATCGCCGAAACTGCATTCCTTGGGGTCATCACCAAGGTTGGTGGCTATTCCCATAGTTGGGACTAGGATTTCGATACCTGAAATGTCTCTCAGATTAATCGATCTTCTCCGGTGTGTGTTTCGGTATTGTATCTGCAGTGCGGTCTGGGGTTATCTCAGGAGGTTGGATTTGGTTACTCCCAGACTGCGATCCGGGGTTTGATGCTGAACTTCCGGTAGTATCCGGTATGGATTTGGATTGTCTTTCAGAGTTCTCTCTTAAAAGACGAATCTGTCCTCTTGCAATGTTAGTAACAGTAGTACAAAAAATTTTGAGTGTCTACAATTGCCCCTCTTTATCATACTCATGTATGGCGATGCATAGGTAGGATAAAGAATCCTAGACACTTGAAACGCAACAAGATAAATATGATACTATGGGTAGCAAAATGATGCAAATGTATGATGCATGTGTACGGGGTTGTAGCCCAACATGCTGGGGATAATTGCGGGATCCCTGTTGCTTCAACTGGGGATTGGCGATGATGACCAGATTTGATGTATAATCTGAATCTGTTAGGATGTTGATGTTGGAGTTATTGATAAGTGGATTTTTTATGCATTTATCCGGTATCTTTTACTTGAATTAGTTGCTTATATTCATGTGTCTTAGTTACTTTTCATGCATTTTGTGTTTATTTTGTAGATTTTATGTTTGGAAGTGGTGTGAACGATTATGGTAAGGAAACGCAAAGAAAATGCAAAGAAAAGGCAATTCGGATATCATTTGGGCTTTCATGTTATTTCATGTTCTTGGTTTGGAACTTAGCTTACTTTGTAGAGCGTCTTCATAGCTTTCCAGAACATCTTGAATCGCTCTAATCGGAGTTCGAATGCAAGAGTTATGATCGTTGTACCGACGGACGTCAAACTACGCTGTTTTGATTCGCCATTTTCATAGCAGTTCCTTACAGCTTAATTTAAACCTTCATCCGGCCGTAATTTCTCAATCATCAAAGAATGAAAGTTGTAGATCTCGTCGATATCTTCGATTTGATAGGTGGCAGGCCCCGTAACTCTTCCCGGATCAAAAGTTATGGCCATGTTACTAGAGCACGCTGCAGCAGAAAATCACCCGCGCGCGGCCGCGCGACTCTCAGCCAAAAAAACGCGATTTTATGCAACTTTCTGCAAGTTGAACGCCTGCAGCTGTGGCACAGCGCATGACTTCTAGAGCGACCACCAAATGACTTTTCACTAAATAGAGTAATTGAAGCGTGATTGAGTGGGGGGATTCAATTAGGGCTTATATATTAGACATATTATCATTATGTAAGATATATTCCACCCCTTGGGGGCTAGATAGCTACTTTCATCTTCTCTCTTTTCATAGTAGAAACTAGGGTTTACACCTTGGGAGAGATTCCAACGTAGGAGAAAGCCATAACGTATATTTTTCTCTACTTCTTCTTGGAGATCTCTGTCATCGTGGATATTGATTATTATTTATGGGAATTCTTTGTGGATTCAATATTTAAATCATTGGTTTCTATTCAACGATTGAGTTTGATCATTCTAACTTTCTTCCATTCATTTGTTTATTGATCATGTTTAGCCTTGATCCCATAATGGCTTTTGGTTCAGTCATGAACTAAACTCCATTATGGGATTCTAACTGATTTTAATATGTAATTTGGTTGCACATCTAAGTGTTAGATTTGTTTTGCATATCATTGGGTTATCTATCATGGTTGGTTTGTATGTATGAATGACTGATAATCTTCATGTTAGTATTTGTATGGAATTGGAAATGAACATATGAATATGGATGAAATCATGATAGCATGTGAATATGGGGATTGCATATTTTGTGAAACAGATAGGAATATACTGTTTTGCCGTATGAGCTAGAATAAGGGTTATGCTTAAAATCAATAGGATTGTAATTGCGCATAGGAATATGGTAATTGTGATGGTATTGGTGATTACATAGATTCTAACATCTGTAGATGATATGTGAGTTGGTTATAGTGCATTGGAAAATGGTTATAACTCGCTTTTATGCCCTTGGCTATTATCCTGTGATATGTGAACACTTCTTGCATGACATATGGCGATTGAATGAAATATTGAATGAAGTTCCCATTGTTTCCACATTATATTTAGTTCATTTATATTCTTATTTGTAGTTGGTAATCATAGTTAGTTAAATCACCCATTAAGTCCATAGTCTTAGCATATAAGTATAGTGAGTTAATTAATGCATAATAGTCTAAGTTAATAACTTTCTCTGTGGGATCGATACTTTACTTACTCTGTATTACTTATTGACCCGTGTATACTTGCATGAGTTAGAGCTCTTTTATAAGAACTATAAAAGAGGCAACAGTTATCACCAAATTCCTTTGTTCTTGATAACGACTTGATCCTGAAGATGTACCTCTTATGTGTAAGAGATCTGTGGGGATAAAGTTTGATCTGTTTGAGGATGTGTATAACATTTTCCATCATCTATCCTCTTTGATAATGTTGACCTCTCCTGGTTAGTATCGCCAGAATATGTCACAATTTTGTTGGATTTACTGCCAACAACAAATGCTGTTAGGGATGCCTGACCTTCGTTGACGTGTGAATCAATGGCTGAAACATCCTGTGGGATATACTGTCAAGGCTGCTTGACCTTCGCTGACGTGTGAATCAACGGCTGAGATTCTGTAGATTGTCAAGGTTGCTTGACCTTCGTTGTCGTGTAGATCAACGAAACATTGCGTTGTGACCCCCGTCGGGGATCCGCTGGGGAATATGAGCAGTTGGGTATGACAACCTCGAATAGCTCTAGAGCTCTGATAGGTTTAAATGCTATCGGCTGAAATGACATCAAGGTTGCTTGACCTTCGTTGATATGTGTGTCAACGGCTGAGCATGCGTTTCTACTCCCGCCGGAGATATACGTTGTAACCCCCGTCGGGGATTTACTGGGGACGCATGAGTACGTACGCAACTATCGAACGGTTCTCAATGCTACGATGGGTTTACTTGCCATCGACTGAAATAACGTCTAGGCTGCTTGACCTTCATTGATAGACATGTCAACGTATGAACGTGTGGTAACTGTGACAACCCCAAAATAGGTCCATTCCATCCAACCCATTCTGAGTCGCCAAATACATGGTACAGAAAATAACTACAACCTTATTACAATAATTGTCGTGCAAAATACAACAACACCTATGCTGTGAGTTTGGATACAAATATATACCAACTGTGACTCTCATCCCAACCTTGGATAGCACGTCACAATGACACCTTACATAAAGGTATAGCCAAAAACTATTTTAGAAATTAGAATCTTTAGGAAGTGCTCAAGGAAACCTTCGTACATGGGAGGCCATGCGTCTAGGTTATGATAGATATCATATGGCCATAAAATTATCCTTGGTTGACCCAATAGACACCAAAGAAAAACGAGAAGATTACTATCATATTCTTCCCAATGGTGAGTCTTCTCTTGACATATCATTATCTCCACTGTTTCTAATTGAGAATTATACTTCAAACAAACACCAAGATCATATAGGTAGTGCGCGTAGATATACTTAGTAAGTGGATGTGCACAACCCTGTCTTATGATGACACGAGGTTGTATGTCATTAGACATCTTGTATGATAGTGGCAAAACACCCTTCCAACGTTGGGTTTGCCTCACACTAGTTGATTCACCAAATATAACTACTAAATGATGACCAGATTCTATTCCCTCTGTTACCCCATTTCGACCCATTTACACTCTTATTACACGAAAAGGAATTACAAGCAAAAGGGTGAGCACAACTAGCTCGAAGAAAGAATATTATGACTAAAGATAATTAAATTATCAACAAATTTCATCAATAATAAATCAGAGATTTAGAACATATGGTAGATGATAAAAATTTCGACCATAGTTGCAGCGGAACGAGCAATCCATTAGAAGATCAAATAGACTATGAAGTCTATTATCTTCTCCATGTTAAAAATCCATCAACAATGTTTTATCCATGTAACATCAATCAACAATTCTGGTCCACAATCATATGAATAACTCATAATCACAATTGTAGTTCTAAATTCCTCTTCTCATCTAGGCGAAGATAATTTTCATCACCTATCTTTACCTGAAACATCAAAGATCATGGTTACACCAAATCACATTTCCTGTTCATAATCATACTAATAACTTCATCTTTGCACTACGGCCAAAGATATTCAACATGTCATCTTTGCACCACGGGCCAAAGATATTCATCAACAATTCATCTTTGCACTACATGCCAAAGATATTCATCAACAGTTCATATTTGCACTACATGCCAAATATATTCATCAACAGTTCATATTTGCACTACATGCCAAATATATTAACATCTCAAAGAAATATATAATCATTTCAGAATTTATATAAACAATAATTATAACCATGTTTATCATTTCACCTTTGCACTTAAGCTAAAGATATTCAATTATATATTCAATGGTCATGATCATACCACTCAACAATTCAACTTTGCACTACTAGCCAAAGGGAACCCATAGTCATGATCATACCAAAAATCTACCCATCTTTACACTAAAGTCAAAGAGAAATATCATCATTAGGGTTATAAAATGTTATATATAATAGTAAAATCAATATAATCAAAACATCTAGATTTAATCTCAAGAGTAATATTCATAAATCAACTATAATTTGGTTAGAAAAAGAAACCAATTTTGTCATGAATAGTAACTCATGAATAGTAACCCATAAATAGTAACTTTGTGAATAGTAACTCGTGAATAGTAACTCGTGAATAGTAACTCGTGAATAGTAACTCATAAATAGTAAACCCAACACAAAAAGGTAGAAATTTCACAATAAAATTCATACCAATATTTCGGTATAATGATATTGAAATAACATTTCTTAAACTTATAAACAATTTATTTTAATTGTTTACACTTTACTAAATAATGCATTTAATCATTCTAAAATGCCAAACTCATAAGATTTCATCACCAATAACCAAAACCCTCATCAAAAATATGCATATAACTCATGTATGATTCTCAAGCCATAAAATCATATTCTCTAATTTTCTTACTTCACATAACATATTTAATTCATTTATTCATAACTAGTCAATTTTTATGAAAAATACCAAATCAGTTCTAAAAATATTTCTTTTCTGGGATTTAGCAGAATATAGTCCCATATTGAACATATATTTTTCTCAGAATTTTTAAAATTCATTTACTATTTTTCATATGGCCAAAACCGCCGAATATTTAGACATTTATCATAAATTGTACTTTTGTCTAAAAATTCCGAAATTCACAGAGTACACTGATATTATATATATGTACTGCCAATAAAAATTTCATCAATTTTAGAGTTAACCACAAGGAGTTATAAGTGGTTACTTTTAAAATAGTCTTTTCTCATAAAATTCATAACTCTTAATCTATACATCCAAAAATCACCATTTTTGGACACAATCAATAAAACTCATCAAAATATCATTTCAAATTTTTCCAGAATTTTCTGAAGGTCGGAAGAAGTACGAACTGAAAAACATAATAACCCTTAAAATCCCTTACCTCAAAAGAGCAGTACTTCTGAGTGGAATATCGGATGAAAAGCCAAAGGAAACTTCTACTGAATAGCAACTCTCAAAGTATCTAAATACTCTTGATAATATAGAGAGAGAAAACTTATGTTTCTGGTGTGATTTTCAATTCTAACATAAGCACCTATTTATAGGAAAATGCTAGAACGCCAAAGGAGACTAAATTAATAAAATATAATATTTCATTTCTTTCTTCTACACCACCTACCAGCCACCAACAAGCCAGCCATCAACATGCCAACATTGAACAAAATCAGCCCACATGTTTAATAAAAACAAAAGTAGGTCCCACCCAATTTTAATAAAAATTATTTTATTTTCCGAAACTTCAATAATTCATAGAAAATAGTCCGGTTATCAGAAAAATACGAATTTTATGTCCATTCTGAGTGAAATCGAATTCTCTACAACTTTGTAGCTTTGAGTTTTTCCAAATTCCAAACCAAAAATATCCGAAATCCACAAACGGATGATTTTAATACCTTTACAATCACAAAATAATCGATAAAACACCTCAAAGATTAATTCCTTCATTTTTATCCACATAAAAATAAATATATCCATCATTTATATTCATATAAAATAAATATTTCCTTATCATATAAATCAATAATTAATTATTCACAAATAATATTACAGAATCACAATAATGACAACCAGGCAGTTCCTAGGAAAGAGGGGGCTTTCCAATAAGGATTTATCCTTACTAGCGCGCAATTAGGTGACCAAACCTCTCCTTGATAGAACTTTCTAGACATTGCCAATAATGCTATCTAATAATATTATTCAAATAATATTAATTATTGATCTGATAATGGAAAATACTGTGCAGTGACAATTATTGAAACAACAATAATATAAAATATCAACGCAACAATTATTGAACCAATAAAAATAAAATATTGAACAGTAATTACTGTAACAATTATTGAGTAGTGCCTTCTTACGTAAGAATCAATAATTTCAAAAATACTGTGCAATACCGTGTGCTATTGTGCAATAACGCGATTTTAACCACCGGGTATTCCAACAGTGTTAACGGTAACGATTACGCCGTTATTCAATTTTGTCATTTTCTTCATCTGACCGTTATCCATTATGGGGCCCACAAATGGCTGCGCCGTCGTACAAATATTCCCCGACAGAAAGAATATTCCACGATTAAACGAATATTCCCCGATAACAATGAATATTTTATAACCACTTGTGTATTTTTAAAAAAATTCATATATCACCCTTAATTTTAACCTTTTATCAATTTAACCATTTACTGAATAGTTATTATAAGAAAAATTGAATACTTTTATTTCATAAAATTCGGGGTCTTACAATCTCCCCTCCTTATGAAATTTCATCCCCGAAATTTACGTACCTGGTATTTTGAAAAGTTGAGAATACTTTGCTTTCATTTCAGATTTTATCTCCCGGGTCATCAAGATTTCTCCGTTGCTCATCTCCCGTGATAACTTCATTTGGGTTCCTCATTTGTTGGGAAGTCATGACAACCGCTATCCCTTGATCTACTCGGCTTTAACTTGTCTGGGGCAGCATTTGGTGTCCTCACTACTGTTGGAATATACTTTTCTATAGGGCATATTCCACCCTCAACTGCCTCGTCGTACTCCTGTTTCGTGATCTGAATCATCAATCTTCGATCCATATCGAATTTAGGTTGACCACTATGTCCAGAGTAATTCAAAACTCGATGTTGGGTTCTCCCAATTGCTTTCCAAAAAGAGAAATTCATATCATTTATTTTAGCCTTCTTAGATTGGACATCTCTTTCCACAATATCCACGTGTCGTGCGGCTTTTGCCCATGCATCACTTATTCTCACTCGTTCAGTTTTTTCTTCTTTCAGCTCAGATTCCATCTTTATCATTTTATACTCTGCCAAAGAATGCTTCTTTTCAAGCATCACATATTGGGTAACACAAGCTTGAATTGTTGCATTCTTTTGCTCCACGACCGCCTGTCGTTCTTCAGCCTGCTCTTCTTACTCATGAATACGATTTTGCAATTCTACATTTTGATCATATAATACCTCTAATAAATTCTCCTCAGGTACCTCTTCTTCCTCACTCTCAGCTGTTACCTCTGCGACTATCTCGGGTACAACTATCAATTCTTCACTCACCACAAGAATATCTCTAATTCCTTCTTCGTCTGACATCACATTATCATGGTTAGTGATTAGAGGTATCCCCACGGTCTCATTCACTCCATTGTTAACATTCTCTGCAGCCATTCTCAAATCATCGCTTATATAAAACAAGGGTTAATTAAACAAATTAACATATCACATAATATCCCGATATTATGACTGACCAACAAATAAGCTTAGGTAGGACACACTAGCGCAGGATTTAATCATCTCTCCCCTCCTAGTTATATTCCCCAATCCCGCCAGAGACCATATCCCTAAACTCTGATACCAAATGTGACAACCCCAAAATAGGTCCATTCCATCCAACCCATTCTGAGTCGCCAAATACATGGTACAGAAAACAACTACAACTTTATTACAACAATTGTCATGCAAAATACAACAACACCTATGCTGTGAGTTTGGATACAAATATATACCAACTGTGACTCTCATCTCAACCTTGGATAGCACGTCACAATGACACCTTACATAAAGGTATAGTCAAAAACTGTTTTAGAAATTAGAATCTTTGGGAAGTGCTCAAAGAAACCTTCGTACATGGGAGGCCATGCGTTTAGGTTATGATAGATATCATATGACCACAAAATTATCCTTGGTTAACCCAATAGACACCAAAGAAAAACGAGAAGATTACTATCATATTCTTCCCAATGATGAGTCTTCTCTTGACATATCATTATCTCCACTGTCTCTAATTGGGTATTATACTCCAAATAAACACCAAGATTATATAGGTAGTGCTCGTATATATACTCAGCAAGTGGACAACGGTGGTCCGAAATAGGTCATGAATACCTTAAACGGATGCCCGGATTGCACTTTTAAAAAATCGAGTGGACATTAAAGTGCCTGAGTGCACGTACTTCGAGACGACCCGACCCGACAAACCCGGGCCGACCCGACCCGCCTTTGGTACACCTGCGGCTCATATTGCCTATAAATAGAGGGCTTGGGGTGCTGATTTTTAAGAGAAAAAAGACGGGGAAACCCTGCACAATTTGTTCTCCACTCGCCATACAGTGTATTTTCCCACTTTTAAACACATGTGAGCTTATATATAGCCTCTTTTGTACCCACAAAAGCCAGTGTTTACCCACTCTAAAGATATAGAAGACTTTTTTATCAGTCAGCTGTAAGCCTTCTCACACACTTTAGAGTCTTTCTCTTCATCTTTGCACACACCCTTCTACACGTTGAGAGTCGTGTTGCTTTCTTTGGCCCGGACTTCGGTCCGTGGTTTCATTCCAGTCTGTATATATATTATTATGTATACATATACTTATATATATATTGACTAACATTATTGAGTTATGCCTCGATTAAGCCTAGACTTGATGCAGGAGCGTTTCATCGCTTTAATATATATATATATATATATATATATATATATATATATATATATATATATATATACTTATATATATTAAGCGTGTGTCTGGACTTTGTTCGATGAGCCTAGACTTGATGCAGTGCGTTTATTTCTTATTATATATATATATATATATATATATATATATATATATATATATATATATATATATATATATATATATCAACCGTGTGTCGGACTTTGTTTGATGAACCTAGACTTGATGCAGTGCGTTTACTCGCTTTATATATATATATATATATATATACTTTTATATATGAATCGTGGTGAACTAATCTGCTCGATGAGCACGGATTTTACATCCGGTGCATTTATTACTTTTTATATATATATATATATATATATATATAGTTTAAATCTGCTGGAGTTTTCTTCGTGGCGAGTTGATCGCTTCTGACTTTATTTACGTTTTGTCCCGCTTGGAGTTTCCTCAAGTTGGTTGATAACTTTAATGACTTTATTTACACATTTTCGATCCCTCATGGAGGTGCTTCGTGGTTGGTGATCATGTCTGTATATATATATTTACCGCTTTTATATATATACTTGCTTATTGCTTTTATACAATTTGCAACATTCTGTGCACCTAGGAATCATGTGATCACAGATTCATCCCATTGGATCTAGATTCGGTTCCTGTGATGGACATTTTTCAGCTGTAAGCAGCTTGTAAATTATTCTGCGATGTTTGAATTTCCTCAGATGGTTTCCATACCCACGAGGAAGTCGACATTATTTTTATATATTATTTTAAATACGGATGCCTCGTGATCCATCAAATAAAATCAATTCAAATAGCCACCAATAAAAATGGGAGTGTAAAAGGTCTCAATTCCTATTGAGCATCAGGGTTTGAAAAACCTCTTTTATAAAACATCACGGCCATATCTTGCTAAAAACTAAATTTTTACATAAATTCAAATCCTGTGTATATAGGTTCGAACGAGGCCTCACACAACTTCTATATAACAGCACATTGACCCACACACACACACACACTCAGATAATAGTTTCTTGAAAAGAGGCGATCATCGTGGTAACACGGATGTCGGGGGGTGCCTAACATCTTCCCCTCGCATAACCAAGTCCCCGGACCCTAAACGAATCTCGGTTTCACGACCAGAGTATATCGAAGTGTCACACCACCGTCAATGTGCAAAACTTTTATCGATTGTGTTGGTACAACCATTTAAAAACTAATCTGGCGACTCTTAACGGTCCATCGTCGACATCATACATGTTGGACCTTTTCACTTGTTTTTTCAAACAAATCTCACCTAAAATGAGAACACCAAAGAACAAGTAACGGAAAGGGACATCCAAAAATCCCGACGTCGACAAGTGGCGACTCTGCTAGGGACTCTAGTAAGAGGACTTAAGCCGCTACTACATTCTTTTTAAAACTGTTATCTGCATGTGTGTGGATGTTGCATTTACATTGGATGAATGTGTACGAATGCATGTCTTGATTGAACTTAGTGCTTTGCATCATATCTGCGTGTGATGTTGGTGCTTCGCACTATAAACTGCTTATGATATTAGTGCTTCGCACATGTCATCATTTCATACGGTGAGACGCGATGTATGTGAATGTATGTTGTGTGGTCCCTCCACCAGGAGGCTATCTCATCGGTGTTTGATTACTGGATTCGTGAGAAGACTAATTCTCCGAGGCTCAGGAAAGACACCACCCAAATTCGCTCCAGTTGAAAGACCGGATTAACTTTCCGTCTAGTAGATTGTGATGATTTGGGAACCTTCATGCCAAAAAGCCACGAGAGTAACCTAAGATAGGTCAGCCTCTGATAAACCCAAAACGGAGGAAAGTCTCTTCATGCTCTCATTTTAATTACTTGTAAACACAATTACTTGTAATTTCATTCCATATCTATCTCCATGTAATGAGAAATATGAAGAAATGTGTACACATACATATTTTAAAGCATGCTACAAACAACTGACATCCGTTGTGCAGGATAAAAATCCTAAAATGGACACATCACATAACATGTTATTATATACATTCCCTAAAGACTAAACTATGCAAGTCTTTCACAGGAAATCAATCGGACCTACTACCCGGTCAAAGTCCAAAAAGGCAACAGGCCCACAGTCAATCATGTCGTCATCTGACCAGACTGAACTTAATCCAGTTTCTCGCAAAGAATTCGACGGATTAAGTAAACAAATCACAGATTTGGATGTTCTATTAAAAGAATTACACCACCACACAGGTCGAGAAAATACCAAAGACATCTTTGAATCCTCTCCACAAAGGGGGGAGACCTTGGTCATTACCATATCGGAACCACGAGTTGGATCGACCAACAAAACTCATGATGTCGCCCATCCCATCGGAGATCCGCATAATGGTGACATCAAAAGAAAGTCCTCCAAATGGAAGAGACCCTTCGCGCTATCAAAGGAATTGGAACACACGGGAGTGTTTCATATGCTGATCTATGTATTTTTCCTGGTGTTCACTATCCAGAAAAATTTAAAACTCCTGACTTTGAAAAATATGACGGGTTAGGGGATCCTTGCACACATCTAAAAGTATTTATTGGAGAACTTGGATCCTATGCAGAGGATGAAAAACTCAGAATGCTTGTTCCAAAAGAGTCTAACTGGAGAAGCCCGTTCGTGGTACACAAGATTAGACAACTCCAAAATCCATAGCTAGGAAGAGCTAGCACATGCCTTCCTCACTCAATACAGTTTTCAAACTCAGATGGCTCCTGATCGGTATCAAATTACCAAGATCAAGAAACAGTCTAATGAGTCTTTCAGAGAGTATGCTCAAAGGTGGAGACGCCTGGCTACCCAAGTTATTCCTTCTATGGCAGAATCAGAAATGGTCATGACTTTCATAGACATATAAGAAGCTCCCTTCTATGAGAGAGTTTTAGCCGGCATCGGCAAACCATTTTCTGAAATGGTCAAGAATGGGGAGATGGCTGAAACGGGGTTGAAGTCAAAAAAGATTCAAGACCTAGCCGCACTCAAAGCTGTTGCTGATCACATCCAATCTGGAAATTATGGGAACAACTTTGAGGGTCCATAAAAAGAAAGAGGAAGATGTTTCCACGATCTACTGAGGGGCAAAAAGGCAATCAATACATGCCTATTCAAAGGAGAAACTACACTCCCTTTCCAAAGACAAATCCAGAACCCTCAAAGACCAAAAAGGTGGAGAAGTAAAACGCCATCGAGTGTTTACACCCTTAGGGGATACCCTCGAGAACATTCTTAATCTTCTGACAACACAGAAGAAAATTATGCATCTTCTTCCACCAACCAGCCCTAATGGATGGGGTTTCAATGCTGCTAGGAAATGTGCTTATCATGCCGGGGCACCTGGACATGATACTCAGGATTTTTGGGCCTTGAAACACAAGATCCAGGACCTAATAGACAATGGGGAGATCGTAGTCACCAAACCCGATCAACCTCATGTACAAGACAACCCTCTTCCTCAACACAAAGAAGAAGAGGTCAATATGATCAATTGGAGCAATGGACAAAATTCCAACTTCAGCTGTGAATCTTCCCAGACCCTCAAAGACGGTGATGACAAATGGGATTATGCCAAGTTGCAATTCACAATGGAACGAAAGATCAAAGCTCTCGGCAAACAAGTTGAGCAATTGGCGGAACTGGTGACTTATTAGCATCAAGTGACTCGACAATTAATTATCCAGGAGCATGCCAGTCTCCTACCTATTGTCATGAATATTCCCTCGTCACTTTCAGAAAATGAAATGCTGGAAGACAAAGTGACTAAGAGAGCAAATGCCAAAGCCCGTCTGGATTTCGCCAACAAACGGGAATTCACCTATTTAGGCCAACCCATGGAGGAAATCCTTCACATGTTAATCAATGAAGGAAGGATCAGTTCCCTTCTACCTCCAATCAACCCCCGTTCGGGACGGTACAACTCTGATGGAGTATGTCAATACCACTCCCAGTCTCGCGGTCACATCACAGAAGAATGCTGGGCACTCCGCCAGCTTATTCAAAATCAAATCGACAGTGGTGTACTGCACTTGGCAGATAATGACACTGTGGTATGTGCAAGTGAGAATGCAGGCCCTACTAAGTGGAAAAGTGTTATAACAGTTATATCCACTGAAGCTGAAGGGATTAATACTTTACTCACAACACCGATAATTCAGCTCAAAGGAGGAAACAATCCTTTGAAAGT
Organism: Panax ginseng; assembly: GCA_020205605.1. Lineage (NCBI taxonomy): Eukaryota > Viridiplantae > Streptophyta > Magnoliopsida > Apiales > Araliaceae > Panax > Panax ginseng. Next base: position 59,749,642 of record CM035146.1, on the reverse strand, counting down.
GGCCGCTCCCGAGCCAATCAACTTGCCATGCAGAGCACAATATCCTATTGTTAGCTTGCGCAAGGTTCCGTGGAATTATGGAGGAGGTAAAGGATCCACCTCACATACAACTGCTGCAGTGTCGAAGGAAAAGCCACTGTATCTCCCCCATCGGGTGATGAAGCCCACCACCAAATCAAAGGGGAAAATACCTATGGAGAAGGTTGAAAAATTCCTCCGCATTGTGGGTCATAGTTAAGCTACGGTGGTTTTAAGCTTGAAAGAAGCACCACAACAAATATCAATTTTGGACTTGGTCCTAACCTCTGAGAATCACCGGAAGGTCTTGCATTACAGGAATCCTCATAAGCTTCAGCAGATTCCTTCAGCTTCAAACCTGTGGCGTTTGGCTTCGCCTTCAAACTCTGAGTCCGCACAACCTCCAGTAAAGGTGCCGGCCAATGTAATGGCTATGTTATTTCCCAAGCCGGTACCGGTGAAGGAGAAAGAAATCGTTGTTCCAAATACCGCAGTGGAAGAAGAGGAACAAAGAATCAAACAAGACGTCATACGGATGATGTCCGGTATACGCATCATCGTTCATGATGAACATACTAACAGATACATCCCAGACGATGATTGCCCTGACGTAATGGCCATCATTCGGGACAAGGAGGATGATGACAATCCCTCCATCATCTGCGGTCCACCGGACTTTACCCTGCCAATTGGGACAACATTCCTTGCTTTGGTCGACGAGTAAAAAGCGGTGAAACTCTTTACGCCACAGTAGATATAATAACCGCTTACTTTTCTCGCATATGTATTAGCGGTTTATTTTGCCAAGATATTGGGAGTCAGTCGTTGATACTCCTAAATTAACCTCACTTTCACTTCACAATTTATAATAATTAAAGACGATGTAGCAAGTAAGGATCGATCCCATGAGAGTAAAGTTGTTTTAGAATTATTCTACTATTTCAACATAAAATAAAGATGGGGTTTTTGAAAATTATTTTTAAACTAAGAGAACAAGAATTAATGATGAAATTAACCAAATATATAAAAACTTCAGTTCTGCAGTTCAGTTTCAACAAGTACAATAATCAATTAATCAAGTTATTATTATTTTTCCTTCAATGAAATTATTAGCCCTAGATAACAATAAGCTCTGCTATCCGAAATTTTCCGTAGATTATCACTATATGAAACAAGCTCTCCACCAGATTCTAATTAACATACAACCTAGAACAAGCTCTCTAGATTTAATATGATAGAAGCATTAAGAAATAGAGAATTAGGCTAATCCAAGCAACAAACACATAAGTTTGATTTGTTTAACTTGTTTTCTGATAATCTTAGTAATAAACAAAAGCTTGTCCACAATTATTATTACCAAGTTACTACTTATGATGAAGACAGATATCAATTACACGTAATACCAATCTTAATCTAGCATATGATAACGATAAAACTAATTCAATTGGCCATATTAAATTAATTAAATCAATTAGCATGCAATCAATGAAAACAAATTATCAGAAGAAATTTCACACAAGAAGAAATAAATAATAATACTCAATTAATCAATTACTTGTAACAAGGATTCACCTCCCTTTAGAACTGAATAAAAAGAACTAGCCTGACATGCTCTTGAGTCTGCACTCCAATAGATGATAGTTGATAATTGAATGAATAAAACTCTGACTCCCATCCTCTATTTATAGTGCTAGACAAAGTCCTAAATCCTATAGGAAGTAGAAATCCAAATTCTAAAAGGAATTATAAATTACACTAATTTCAATAAAGAAATAGAATCCAATTTGGAAATAAATCTTAATATAAAGTAAATCCTAAATCTAATACAATTGTTGTGTAAAACTTCCCAAGCCGCCTTCAGATTCTTCAATTTCCACGTGAATAATTTCCAATTCGCCTTCGGATTGTACTCTTTCTGCGTGAATGCACCCAATTTCCGTTAGAAGCTAATTGTCATGTACAAGTTTTGCAGAGTTTGTTGAATAGGATTATGTTAAAAAATATATTAAATCCTTCTCATGTAATCCTCACATCATATCCATGACCCACGTGACATATTAAATCCTTCTCATGATGAAATCAATTGACTAGTTAACTTGTTGGATATTTGTTGAATAATGAAGGCCCACATGAATAAATATAAGGATTGCAAGTTTGTTGCATGAAAACGTGTCCCACATGATATATCATATAAATCCATTTAATATCTATCCATCCCATTCATGCTGCCCACGTGATTTGCTTTGATTTGTATGGATGAATTTTCAACAGGCCAACGAGCTTGTAATACTAAGGTGTTAATCCCTTGGTCCAAAAATGCTCAATTTGTCTTCAAATTATTTCCAAAATCACAAAGCCCATCAATTGTACCTAAAATAAAAATATAAGAATAATGAGTTTATTTAGGCACAAAATAAATATAAAAGATTAAGCATTAAGGAATAAAATTATAACATATTTCATACTCATCATATATGCTAACACTATGTATGATCAACACATTTCATATATACTAAGTGAAAGCATATTTTGTTTCAGGACTTTGAATTTAGATGTGCCTGTACTTGCGGATACGATGCCTCTCCTACACAAGGATTGTACCTTTGATGTAGAGATGAATTCAGCCTTGATGGATATCCAGGATGACATTGAGGTGCCTCCAGAAATTCAAGAATGGGTCAAAGACAAACCCAAACCCAACCTTGATCAAACCACTTCTTTCAATCTCGGAACCTTAGAAAGCCCTAAGTTAATCCAAATTGGTTCAGACCTTACCCCAAACCAGCGGAATGATATGGTTACGCTATTAACCCAATTCCAGGATGTGTTTGCATGGTCTCATGAAGACATGGTGGGTTTGTCAACTGACATTGTCCTTCATCGCCTTCCCATTAAAGAGGGATTTAAGCCAGTCAACGTAAACTCAAAGCGATTGAAACACGAGTGGAGTTTAAAGGTGAAAGAAGAAATTGTGAAACAATTTCAAGTCGGCATCATCATGGTGTCTACATATCCCGAGTGGATATCCAACATCGTGCTGCATTACCTAAACACAGGCCGTAAGGTGCGAGTTTGCGTGGATTAAGGGACTTGAATAAAGCTTTCTTAAAAAGATGACTTTCCGTGCCATTTATCCACATTCTCATTGACAATACTACGCAATCGACATGTACTCCTTTCTTTGATTGCTGCGGGTACCGTCGGATCATGGTTGCCGAGGAAGATCGTGAGAAAATAGCTTTCATCACTCCTTGGGGAACTTTTTGCTATAAACGGTTGTCATTCGGCCTCATCAATGCCGGAGCTACCTATCAATGAGCTATGATGGCTCTTTTCCATGACTTAATGCATAAAGAGATTGAGATCTACGTGGATGACATCATTGTCAAGTCTCGGAAGGAGGATGACCATATAGACCATCTTAAAAAGTTGTTCAACAGGTTGCGTAAGTACAACTTGAAGTTGAATCCAGCTAAGTGCGCCTTTGGCGTTAAATCAGGCAAGTTACTAGGATTTCTAGTCAGCCACAAAGGGATAGAGCTGGATCTTGCCAAAATCGAAGCCATCACTGAAATGCCAATTCCTCAGACAGAGAAGGAAATACGGGGATTTTTGGGAAGAATCAACTTCATCAGCAGGTTTATCTCTCAACTCACAGCAACCTGTGAACCAATTTTCAAGCTATTAAGGAAGAACTCCTCCATGAAATGGAATGACGAGTGTCAGAAGGCCTTCCTTATAATCAAGAAATAGCTAGTCAAAGCTCCTGTCTTGGTGCCACCTAGGGATGATGTTCCCTGTTCATGTACCGTCCGTAAGTAAGTGACAATGCCATGGGATGCATCTTTGGGGATGAGAAAGACGATAGAGGCCAAGAATGAGCTATCTATTACCTCAGTAAAAGGTTTAGCAGTAGTGAGCACAAGTACACGCTGATCGAAAAGACGTGTTGTGCTTTAGCATGGGCTTCCATGAGGTTACAGCATTACCTCCATGGTCACACAACCCATCTCATATCCCGCGTGGATCCCCTCAAGTACGTGTTCAACAAACCCATGTTAAATTGCCGGCTGTCCAGATGGCAGTTGATCCTACAACAATTTGACATCGTATATGTGACTCAAAAGTCCATCAAAGGTTAAGGAATCACGGATCAACTAGCCACCGCACCTTCAGGGGATTTCAAACCCTTGGAAACATATTTCCCTGATGAAGGAGTAATGACAGTACAACAACACCATCAGTACGATACGCACCAATCATGGAGGATGTATTTTGATGGAGCTGTTAATATGGAAGGTTCTGGAGCGGGAGCAGTTCTAGTATCTGGTACGGGAGAAGCGATATCCGTCGCCATCAAATTACGATTTGTCGGCACCAACAATACGGCTGAATATGAAAGGTCATCTCATGGGGCTAAAACTTGCCTGCAGATTCGATGGGCATCAGCGATTAATCGTCCTTGTAGATTCAAGTTGGTAATCAAACAATCCACCGTAATCTATCAAACCAAGGAACTACATTTCTTTGCCTTACCATGGCGCAGTTTTGAAGATGGCTTTGGAGTTCAAGAAATCTCCTTTTACACATTCCTCGTAATAGGAATGACTTTATGGATGCATTAGCCACTTTGGCCTCCTTGATTCGCATATCGCATAAGGAACACTTGCAAGCGTCACAATTTCTAAACAAGGCCCGACCTATGGAAATTACGTTGGAGAAGTATCGGATGAGCTACCTCCCATCCAACCTCCTTGGTATCAGCATATCAAGGAATATCTGCGAGATGGATCTACACCCGCTGAGGTGAGCCTGACTGAGAAAAGGCAGATCCATCAACTTGCTATGAAGTTCTACCTGAATAGAGATGCGCTCTACAAAAGAGATGCAGGACTAGGTCTCCTCAGGTGTTTAGAAAAAGATCAGGCCCAAAGGCTTATGGATGAAATCCATGGCGGAGTCTGTGGCCCCCACATGAGTGGCCCCCTCCTTGTCAAGAAAGTCCTCAGGACGGGACACTATTGGCTATCTCTCAAGGCTGATTGCAATGACCACGTCAAAAGATGCTATCAGTGCCAGATTCATGGGAATGCTATACACGCCCCTCCACGGGAACTCCATAGTATGAGTTTGCCTTGGCCTTTCTCAATGTAGGGAATGGACGTTATCGGGCCCATCGAGCCTAAAGCCAGTAATGGTCACCGATTTATCTTCACCATGATCGACTACTTCACCAAGTGGGTAGAAGCAGCTTCCTTCCCCAGGGTCACTAAAGAAGTCATCATTGCTTTCATTAGAAACAATGTCGTTTGTCGATATGGACAACCAGAGGTGATTGTGTCAGACAATGCCAAAAAACTCAACAACAAAATGACGGAGGAATTATGCAGTAAATTCCACATCAAACATCTTAACTCTGTCATCTATCGTCCGAAGATGAACGGTGCTGTTGAAGTGGCTAACAAAAATATCAAGAAGATTATGCAAAAGATGTCCGCCAACCACAAAGATTGGCCTGACCTATTGCCTCTTACTTTGTTAGCCTACAGAACCTCCATGCGCACTTCAACTGGGGCAACCCCCTACGCTTTAACCTATGGGATGGAGGCGGTGGTTCCCCATAGAAGTTGAGATGGAATCTCTCGGAGTATTGATCGACGCTCGGTGGATGAAGACCAATGGGTGCAGGGATGTATCACCAATTGTTTCTAATAGGCGAAAAGCGAACCGCAACTATCTTCCATGGTGGGTTATATAAAGAATGGATCGCCAGATCCTACAACAAAAAGTTCACTTCTGAAGTTTAAACAACATTACTTGGTTTTGAAGAAGATTCTTGACAACCAAGATCAAAGCTAGAGAAAAAATCGCGCCCTAGCTGGAAGGCCGTTTATTGTCAAGGAAGTATTGACAGGAGGCGCTCTCAGATTGTAAGAAATGGACGGCGATGAATTTCCACAACTCATCAACTAGGACGCCGTGAAACGATATTATGTCTGAAGTAGCCAACAAACACCCTGGTGTATCATCATCAGGTCACCAGTCATTCCGGTTCTTTAACCCTTTACCACATAGAACTTATCTACACTTTGCCCCTCAGGGAAACATACTTTTCAAGCCAGTAGCCTGGCTTTCTCCTTTCGGCTCATACAATTCAGGTCATCCCACCGCGGATTGAACCTCTTCCATTTGCAGTTTGGCTACCCATACCTAGGATCAAACTTTTCACCTACAGTTTATCCTCAACCTAGGATTAAACTTTCTCCTCCCCGCACTCTGACCTGCAAATGGGATTACGCTTTTCGTCTCACCCTGAGGGGCGAACTACGTCGACCTGATCTCCTCTTCAATAGGAGTATGTAGGCAACCATTTCATATGGCCCGATCGTAATAAAACAAAAACAACAAAAACATTTCTACTCTCTTCTCCTCACAAAAACAACTAAAAACATTCCTACACCATGTCATCCATATACAGCGTTGAATCTCTTACACCAGGGTCGAACTACGCAGACCTGATCTCCTCTTCAATAGGAGTACGTAGGCAGCCATTCATGGTGCGGTCTCACCCCCTACCAAAACACAAACCATTGTCAACGGGTATTGGGATTCTCTTTCAATCCACTAAATTTCATTCAGCTTCAGACCAAAGGGATGGAATTACCTGAACTCCTCCCAAATAGGAGATTCGGCGACCATCTAAGCTGTGGTCATACCTCGAAGAGCAACACCAAACCATAAGAGGTGGAATTAACTAGGCTTCTCCTAAATAGAAGTACTGGCGGCCATCTGTGGTACGATCAATCTCAGAGAGGAAAGCCACACTCCTCTCCATTCTCCATTCAAAAAGAATCCCAAGACACCAAAGATGGTAGGGATACATAGATCGATGATCCATTATGAACTATCCAGAGACAACTCAATGTCCATCCACCCAGGAGGAATTCAGAATACATCAAGACCACAAGCCACGAAGCGGCGAGGCAAAATATCAAGCAAATAGCAAGGCATATCTAAAAGGGAAGTGATCCAAAATATATTTCCTCGTCATATATAATCTTTGTTTGATATATATACAATGTAAACTGTACATGACAAAAATGGCCAAGCTAGTCTGTGCAGGTAAATACAAGCTCATCTATGGATCAGGGTACATGCGAGCTAGCAAGACCAACATGGAATCCCTCTCAGATGAAGGAGGTAAAGCTGTAGTCTCACGGATGAGAATATCCACATGACCCAACGGATCAGAGTTATCCGCATGATGACCTATATGCTCATCAATATAAGCTCTCATCTCTCGCAATCATATCGATTGGTAAGGGTCCTCATTGCGAAGATTATTCTGTGATGACCCATATCTCGAGGCGAGATATGGCGATATCCCGCTTAACTACCACTGCGTCTATAGCTGACCTGGCCTTATCACGCTCAACGACGGCGACATCTCTACGAGCCAATGCCGCGTCTCTCTCTAATAGGGCGACGTCCCTCACATCAAGAGCAGTCGACATCATAGATCGAATCTGATCTCTCTCAAAGGTCATCAGATGAAGACTCTGTTCTAAATCGCATCGAAGTCTTTGAATCACAAAAATCTTTCGGTACTAGGAGAATCCGGAAGAAATCTTGGCAACCTAACAGCGGTATCCTCCTCGATGTAGGTATCAATGTCCTCCATAGGCTCTACATCGTATAACTCACTCTCCGGTACTGCAAATACTGCTGCAGCCGATAAAACCTCCGTCTCCATCCATGCGGAGTACTCTACGGAATAGCTTAGGGATGGTGGCGGGGAAAAATAGCTAGCTCACGCCGATCCCAAAGAAGCGATATACGAGATCGGTCTCTCGGTGAGAGGTATCGAGAAAGTTGAGCAATGACCTGCCGCCCCCTCGAAAGGATAAAAATCCTGGAACTAGTCGAACTGCGACATCACGGCTAATGGGTGATAAGTAGTCACGCCCCTCAAGCCAGCCAAAGGGAGGAAATCCATGCACAGAGCATGACTAATGAAGCTGTATGGTGAGCAAAGCCCTGAGCACAGCAATATGCTAAATGGATCTCTGATATCTACCAAAAATGCAGACCAGGACTGAGCATCTGTACACTCTGATGGCTTAAAGGAGTATGACATGGCCACCTCATGGGAGAAGCAATACCCGTGCCGTCTAAGGGTACCAATCGGTCTCAAGTGTGACATAAACCACACATACAACATGACCAAACTCCTAGTAAACACGCTTGACGGGTAAGTACTGCAGTAGGATGCTGATCGCAGGGTCTCTACCATGATCATAGGTACAATGGTACGACCCTCCCTGAGAGCTCTCACGGCCATGATAACTCCTATATCTATCTCATCCATATACCGTGACATATACACGTATGACAGTACAAATAGCATCAGTACATCAACTCTAGCCAAACTCCAATGATCCTCTGACACGGTGAAATCCCCGGAATGTCGTGAGTAGCTATCCTCCGCGCCAAATCTGTCATACAGAAAACGCTGAGAGATTACGTGGCCAGATGTCAGCTCATCCTGCACTACTCTGCGCCTCAATCCTATGAGAGTCATGAATCGTCTACTCATGTCTCCCAAAGCCATGTGTACGCAGGGTCTGTCTAAGGGCAGCATCTTCAAACATGCATACTCCTCCAGAGTAGGAGTCAACTTATGGGTGCCAAAACGGAATACCTGCCTATCTGGTAGCCAATGCTCTATCATCCCGTCCACGAATCCTGCAGGAACCTGAAATGCCAAAAGGGTCATGGTATGCTGCAGCAACAGATCTATAGTCACCTTGTTTGGTGGTGACATGCTATCGTACCATGATCGCATACCGAATGCCACCACTGACGGTGGGGTATGATCTATACGGCTAACTGTCGAAGAAGACATCTGTGCGGGCCGTGTCATAAGACCATCCAGGGGTTAATGCCGAATATCTCTAGACATACATACATATGCGTAACATGATACATGCATAACAGATAATTGATGGCAATATGATATAGGGAATGAAAAACGGTGCATACATTCCTAAATATATCATCATCTAATACATCAGCTCTATACAGCTACAAATACATGGAAATGGGGCACATACGCCCTACTACTAACAGAAGCCTATCAAAAGATATAGCGAGAATGGGGAACAACCACCCAATATCTAACAGAGGCCTATCAAAAGATATAACGAGAATACACATCAGAAGAAGACCAGGGTCTCGATGTCCACATCCTCAATCCTGTCCACCTGATGTAACTCCTCCTGAGTCACTGGATCTCTATCAACAGGGATGTTAGGCCTATAAAGAGGAGGATTCGCACCCCAGTAAAACCAAATGGGTCGTCGAGGGGCGGCTTTGAAATTTGGAAGGAACAAATGACTCACTTCTCCTTTGGATCTCGCGCAAAAATCTTAGAATAAATACATGTGCTCTGGTCCAACTGACGGGTCAAACTATCAATCTGGGTCAGATGAGTCAGAGATCGGACACAAGCCACCCAATCCGTCATCATCAAAGATCCTGGAACCATGTCCCCATAAAGCGTGTGTGGTACTTCAGATCTTTGGGCCCCAATAGTGCGTAGGGAGCCACCAATTTGGAATATCTCCTGAGTACATGGACCCTCGGATAAATCAAAACCGCCAACTCCCAACAATGGAATATCAGAGACGGGTGACTGTGATACAGGCCAATGACGCCTGACAGGAGGGAAGACCAGTATACGAATCTCCCCTGTGGTGCTCCTAATAGTACGCTCTCCTAAATAGAGCTCCCAGCCTCCATCTGTAAAGAGAGGAAATCTCCGGGTGGAAATCAAATACTCTACTCCAGTAGGGTGTCCATCCTCAAAACCGATGGTCAAATGATCCCCTGAGTATGGAATCCATGTGATGGCGTCAGCCGTCAGCAACTCCAGTTGCATACGGCAGTGAGCGAAGCCCTCAAATACAGGGACCTCTGGCAAAATAGAATGGTGCCATCGTCGTCCACGTGGATAGGTATCTAAGCCTAACACACTCATGGGACGTAAACATGGGAGCCTCTCATAGGCCCAAAACTGCCAACACAATGGAAAAACATCTGCTATCAGTAAACCCTCTTAACCTGTGAATGGAAAAAGACAAGAGAAATACTCACCAGCAGAAACGGGTAAAATCCTAGCCAAGCCTCGGTCAAACCATGACAGCGCATACGTATGCCCCGGAGGAAATAGGCAAAGGTGTAAGAGCCCCAGTCATACTCTCCTATACGGTCCACATCGCGTGTGGCGCTGACCAAAGCGAAAGATATCGTGGAAGAGTTAGCTGCTATGAAGCAGCCTCGAATGATCATCAAGAACAATCACCGCAGAATGCCATCCTTGATCCTGACATCATCAGGCATGGGCTCACTCAATAGCCCACTCATAAATGTGATAAATCGCCAATCCATAGACGTCATCATCACCTCTCAATCCAGCAGGTGGAGTGACTAAGTCTGATGAAACCATCGCTCAGACAATGCCCTGAGGTAACCCCAGGGACAACGACGGGGAAGGATAGAGAAAAATGCCCCAAATCCCCACTCATGCACTATTGCTCTATAATCAGGATGAAGCGCCTGGTACATGGAGTGGATGCTAAACCAGTTCCCTCGAGGCTGTGTAAAACCTGGAACCTGCATGAAATGCAGATCAACATCAGAACCCTTTAATCCGCATCAATAGGAAAGAAGGAAGATAAAGTTTAACGTCATACCTCGTTAGCGTGCAAGTACATCGATGGGTGTTTACCCAAATCACCCAGCAACTTTGGGTTCACCACCTGGATGCTCGGAAGCTCCTTGCGAGGGATAGATGCAGCAGGAGCGGGATCCTCAATATCCACCTCCTCGTCCTCGACGTCTGGAACATCTACCTGGACAAGACGTATCACAGCCTCCACCAACCAATGAGACTGTCTGACAGAATGGGGACGAGGCACTTCAGAAGCCCTCCGCCGTACGCCAGAAGTGGTTTTGTAAGAACTGCTCGGCTGATCCGGATCCATCAATATCTGGACAACAAGTCTCCAAATCACCTTAGAAAGGGTGTGGTATTTCCTTACTTGGAGCTTTTTTTAAAATGCATTTATGACTATATGCATGCATGCATTTACTTTAACATATAATAGAGTTAAAATGCATGTCTACCCAATGCCTACATTTGGAAAAATTTTGCTATAGTCCCCTTTAAAAATAGGACTATCCACATGCACGCAGGCATGTCTAGGTGGCCATTTAGTAGCACACCTGTCCCAAAGTCATATACCTAATATATGCATTAAAAATCAAAATCATCATGCATAAGGCCAACCTCAATGCTAGGAGTATTTTGCCTTTCTACCTTTTGCTCATTGGACCTCAAATAGGACAAAAAATAGCAGAAAAAGGTGTCAATTTGACTGTCTCAAAAGTTAAATTTTTTTACATCATTATGTTCAGCATGATTTAATACTAACATTTACTATGTTGAATATTTTTTATCAAGTCATTTGTGCATACATAATCACTACTAAGTGTTTAGATGCATTTCATGCAATATCTCACAATCTAACGGATATAAACTGGAAAAAAAATACATACATACTTTACCAGGATAGTGTAGAACACTTGTACGGTGATAGAATTTGCAGAAAGCAGCCCGAACTCAGCAGATCTGAAGAAGACTCGCGGTTTTTTCTAAGCGAAGTGAGTTAGAAATGAACTTGCGAAGGCAGGCTACAAGATTTATCATCCACGCCTGGCCGCAGGCCCACCTGCGGCTGTAGCAGGTGCATCTGCGACTCCTCTATATGGGTCCCACCCCTCCGGCTCGGTCCAGTTCGAGTTGAAACGGAGTTCTTACGGGCTAGAAAGGTAAATTCGAGAATAAAAATGCCATGCGATTGAGCAAAATTGCATACAATCCTGGTCTTCTCAGAAGAGACTTTGAATCTGTACATCACTCATTGGTAGTCGCCTGAACATAAGGTATACTCTGCCGATGACCTCAGTTGTCACAAATCGCATACGGTAATACCTTATACAGGTCCGATGTCGCCGACTCCAGGTCGTTACCCTACGTATATTCCCCGACGGGGGTTACAACGTGAGTCCCCGACGGGGGTTACAACGTGAGTCCCCGATGGGGGTTTTAACATGAGTCTCGACGGGTTTAACGTGAGAGTCCCGACGGGTTTTTAACGTGGATCCACGGCGGGGGTTACAACGTGAGTCCTCGACGGGGGTTACAACGTAGATCCCCAGTGGGGGTTACAACATGTTCATCCGTAGACAATTCTATCAACGAAGGTTAAGCAGCCTTGACATTATTTCAGTCGATGGCAGGTAAACCCATCGAAGCATTGAGAACCGTTCGGTAGTTGCGTACGTACTCATGCATCCCCAGTAGATCCCCGACGGGGGTTACAATGTATATCTCCGGCGGGAGTAGCAACACATGCTCAGCCGTTGATACACATATCAACGAAGGTCAAGCAACCTTGACGTCATTTCAGCCGATAGCGTTTAAACCTATCAGAGCTATAGAGCTAGTTAAGGTTCTCATACCCAGCTGCTCATATTCCCCAGCGGACCCCCGACGGGGGTCACAACGTAATGCTCCGTTGATCTACATGTCAGCGAAGGTCAAGCAACCTTGACGATTTCCTCACAGAGTTTCAGCCGTTGATTCACACGTCAGCGAAGGTCAAACAACCTTGACAGTATATCCCACAGGATGTTTCAGCCATTGATTCACACGTCAACGAAGGTCAGGCATCCCAGACAGCATTTGCTGTTGGCAGTAAATCCAACAGAATCGTGACATATTCTGGCAATACTAACCAGGAGAGGTCAACATTATCAAAGAGGATAAATGATGGAATATGTTATACACATCCTCAAATAGATCAAGCTTTATCCCCACAGATCTCTTACACATAAGAGGTACCCCTTCAGGATCAAGTCGTTATCAAGAACACAGGAATTTGGTGATAACTCCAACATCAACATCTTAACATATTCGGCTTACACGTCAGATCTGGTCAGTATTGCCAATCCCCAGTTGAAGCAACAGGGAACCAACAATCATCCCCAGAATGTTGGGCTACAACCCCGTACACATGCATCATACATTTGCATCATGTTGCTATCCATAGTACCATGTTTATCTTGTTGCGTTTCAAGTGTCTAGGATTCTTTATCCTACCCATACATCGCCATGCATGAGTATGATAAAGAGGGGCATCTGTAGGCACTCGAAATTTTACGTACTCTTACATTAACATTCAGGGGAGGATGAGACTTGTCTTTAAGAGAGAACCACGAAAGACAATCCAAATCCATCTGGGATACTACTAGGAAGTTCAAACATCAACCCGGATCGCAATATGGGATTAACGATTTCAACCTCGGATATAACCCCGAGGCCTGCAGATACAATACCAGAACACACACCGGAGAAGACCGATTAATCTTGGAGATAACCCCGAGGTATCCAGTCTCAGTCCCAACCATGGGAATAGCCACCAACCTTGGTGATAACCCCAAGGAATGCAGTTTCGGAGATAACCCCGAAAATGCTTGTTTTAAATGCCATCGACTTCAATCTAAAAGCGCTCATAATGAGATACCTTTGTACCAACCCGCAAGCAATAACATCGGGAAGATAGAACACCTCAAAGATGACAATGAGGACCTTCAACAATTGCAAAGTGATCCAATCTCAAATAATCGAGCAACGTCGTCGCTTTATCGGCCCAATCCGGCGATAACACCGGTGAGGGGCAACATCATCATCTCGTCCAACATGATTCCATGTCATGTCTTTACACAACGATGTCCCACAATGCTAACCAATCCCGAGTGACTATTGTGCGGGGTAACGGATGAAAGTTGAAGCTTGAAGACCGGAGGGCATCGTCCCATCTTCAATGACTTTGTACAAACTCTAATCCCATGCCATCGTACAAATGTCGACAACGGCGGTCCGAAATAGGTCCTGAATACCTTAAATGGATGCCCGGATTGCACTTCTAAAAAACCAAGTGGACATTAAAGTGCCTGAGTGCACGTACTTGGAGACGACCCGACCCGACAAACCCGGGCCGACCCGACCCGCCTCTGGTACACCTGCGGCTCATATTGCCTATAAATAGAGGGCTTGGGGTGCTGATTTTTAAGAGAAAAAAGATGGGGAAACCCTACACAATTTGCTCTGCACTCGCCATACAGTGTATTTTCCCACTTTTAAACACCTGTGAGCTCATATATAGCCTCTTTTGTACCCACAAAAGCCAGTGTTTACCCACTCTAAAGATATAGAAGCCTTTTTTTATCAGTCAGCTGTAAGCCTTCTCACACACTTTAGAGTCTTTCTCTTCATCTTTGCACACACCCTTGTACACGTTGAGAGTCGTGTTGCTTGCTTTGGCCCGGACTTCGGTCCGTGGTTTCATTCCAGTCTGTATATATATATATATATATTATATACATATACTTATATATATATATTGACTAACATTATCGAGTTATGCCTCGATTGAGCATAGACTTTGATGCAGGCGTTTACTTCTTTAATATATATATATATATATATATATATATATATATATATATATATATATATATATACTTATATATATTAAGCGTGTGTCGGACTTTGTTCGATGAGCACAGACTTGATGCAGTGCGTTTATTCGCTTATATATATATATATATATATACTTATATATATCAACTGTGTGTCAGACTTTGTTCGATGTGCCTAGACTTCGGTCTGGTGCGTTTACTCGCTAATATATATATACTTATATATATGAACTGTGGTCGAACTCTGTTCGATGAGCCTGAATTTTACATCCGTTGTATTTATTGCTTATATATATATATATATATATATATTTTCGTCCTGCCTGGAGTTTTCTTCGTGGCAGTTGATCGCTTTACAGCTTTATTTATGTTTTGTCCCGCCTGGAGTTTCCTCCGTGGCGGTTGATAGCTTTTAACAGCTTTATTTACATTTCTGATCCCCCATGGAGGTGCTTCGTGGTTGGTGATCATGCCTGTATATATATATTTACTACTTTTATATATATACCTGCTTATTGCTTTTATACAATTTGCAACATTCTGTGCGCCTAGGAATCATGTGATCACAGATTCATCCCATTGGATCTAGATTCGGTTCCTGTGATGGACATTTTTCAGCTGTAAGCAGCTTGTAAATTATTCTGATAAAAATGGGAGTATAAAAGGTCTCAATTCCTATTGAGCATCAGGGTTTGAAAAACCTCTTTTATAAAACATCACGACCATATCTTGCTAAAAACTGATTTTTTACATAAATTCAAATCCTGTGTATATAGGTTCGAACGAGGTCTCGCTTTAACTTCCATATAACAAACACATTGACCCACACACACACACACACACACTCGAGATAATAGTTTCTTGAAATGAGGCGGTCACTGTAGTGGTAACACGGATGTCGAGGTGCCTAACACCTTCCCTCGCATAACCAAGTCCCCAGACCCTAAACGAATATCGGTTTCACAGACCAGTATATCGATGTCACACCTTTGGGTCAATGTGCAAACCTTTTATCGGTTGTGTTGGTACAACCATTTAAAAACCAACGGCAACTCTTATGCGGTCCCATCGTCGACATCATACATGTCGGACCTTTTTCACTTGTTTTTCAAACAAATCTCACCTAAAATGAGAACACCAAAAAGAACAAGTAACGGAAAGGGACATCCAAAAATCCTGACGTCGACACACAACTAGCTCAGTAAAGAATATTATGACTAAAGATAATTAAATTATCAATAGCCTTCATCAATAATAAATCAGAGATTTAGAACATATGGTAGATGATAAAAATTTCGACCATAGTTGCAGCGGAACGAGCAATCCATTAGAAGAGTCAAATAGACTATGAAGTCTATTATCTTCTCCATGTTAAAAATCCACCAACAATGTTTTATCCCTGTAACATCAATCAACAATTCTGGTCCACAATCATATGAATAACTCATAATCATAATTGTAGTTCTAAATTCCTCTTCTCATCCATGACGAAGATAATTTTCATCACCTATCTTTACCTGAAACATCAAAGATCATGGTTACACCAAATCACATTTCCTGTTCATAATCATACTAATAACTTCATCTTTGCACTACGGCCAAAGATATTCATTTGTATCACCAGTTGGTCATGTTCATCTCAACACCTATTCATCTTTGCACTACTGGCCAAAGATATTCAATAACATGTCATCTTTGCACTACGGGCCAATGATATTCATCAACATTTCATCTTTGCACTACAGGCCAAATATATTCATCAACAGTTCATATTTGCACTACAGGCCAAATATATTAATATCTCAAAGAAATATATAATCATTTCAGAATTTATATAAACAATAATTATAACCATGTTGATCATTTCACCTTTGCACTTAAGCTAAAGATATTCAATTATAAATTCAATGGTCATGATCATACCAGTCAACAATTCAACTTTGCACTACTGGCCAAAGGGAACCCATAGTCATGATCATACCAAAAATCTACTCATCTTTACACTCAAGTCAAAGAGAAATATCATCATTAGGGTTATAAAAATATTATATATAATAGTAAAATCAATATAATCAAAACATCTAGATTTAATCTCAAGAGTAATATTCATAAATCAACTATAATTTGGTTAGAAAAAGAAACCAATTTTGTCATGAATAGTAACTCGTGAATAGTAACCCATGTATAGTAACTCGTGAATAGTAACTCGTGAATAGTAACTCATGAATAGTAACTCATAAATAGTAAACCTGATACAAAAAGGTAGAAATTCCACAATAAAATCTATACCAATATTTCGGTATAATGATATTAAAATAACATTTCTTAAACTTATAAACAATTTATTTTAATTGTTTACACTTTACTAAATAAAGCATTTAATCATTCTAAAATGCCAAACTCATAAGATTTCATCACCAATAACCAAAACCCTCATCAAAAATCCGCATATAACTCATGTATGATTCTCAAGCCATAAAATCATATTCACCAATTTTCTTACTTCACATAACATATTTAATTCATTTACTCATAACTAGTCCATTTTCATGAAAAATACCAAATCGGTTCCAAAAATATTTCTTTTACGGGATTTAGCGTAATATAGTCCCATATTGAACATATATATTTTTCTCATAATTTTTAAAATTCATTTACTATTTTTCATATGACCAAAAACATAAGAATATTTAGACATTTATATAAATTGTACTTTTATCTAAAAATTTGAAATTCACAGAGTATAATCGATATTATATAGATGTACTCCCAATACAAATTTCATCAATTTTGGAGTTAACCACAAGGAGTTATAAGTCGTTACTTTTAAAATAGTCTTTTCTCATAAAATTCATAACTCTTAATCTATACATCCAAAAATCACCATTTTTGGACACAATCAATAAAACTCATCAAAATATCATTTCAATTGTTTCCAGAATTTTCTGAAGGTCGGAAGAAGTACGAACTGAAAAACATAATAACCCTTAAAATCCCTTACCTCAAAAGAGCAGTACTTCTGACTGGAATATCGGATGAAAAGCCAAAGGAAACTTCTACTGAATAGCAACTCTCAAAGTATCTAAATACTTCCAAAAATATGCTTGATAATATAGAGAGAGAAAACTTATGTTTCTGGTGTGATTTTCAATTCTAACATAAGCACCTATTTATAGGAAAATGCTAGAACGCCAAAGGAGATTAAATTAATAAAATATAATATTTCATTTCTTTCTTCTACGCCACCTACCAGCCACCAGCAAGCCAACCATCAACATGCCAACATTGAACAAAATCAGCCCACATGTTTAATAAAAACAAAAGTGGGTCCCACCCAATTTTAATAAAAATCATTTTATTTTCCGAAACTTTAATAATTCATAGAAAATAGCCCGGTTATCAGAAAAATACAAATTTTATGTCCATTCTGACTGAAATTGAATTCTCTACAATTTTGTAGCTTTGAGTTTTTCCAAATTCCAAACCAAAAATATCCCAAATCCATAAACGGATGATTTTTAATACCTCTACACCGACAAAATACTGATAAAACACCTCAGTATTAATTCTTTCATTTTTATCCACATTAAAATAAATATATCCATCATTTATATCCACATAAAATAATTATTTCCTTATTATATAAATCAATAATTAATTATTCACAAATAATATTACAGAATCACAATAATGACAACTAGGCAGTTCCCAGGAAAGAGGGGGCTTTCCAATAAGGATTTATCCTTACTGGCGCGCAATTAGGTGACCAAACCTCTCCTTGACAGAACTTTCTAGACATTGCCAATAATGCTATCTAATAATATTATTCAAATAATATGAATTATTGATCTGATAATGGAAAATACTGTGCAGTGACAATTATTGAAACAACAATAATATAAAATATCAACGCAGCAATTATTGAACCAATAAAAATAAAATATTGAATAAAGAATTATCGTAACAATTATTGAGTAAAAGTGCCTTTTACGTAAGAATCAATAATTTCAAAAATCTTGTGCAATATCTGGTGTCTTCTTGTGAAATAACGCGTATTACTATATTTTAACCACCAGGTATTCCAATAGTGTAAGACCCCAACTTTTTGAATAAAGATTAAATTTTCTCGAAATATATATTTGAATATTATGGTGTGGATTTGATATAATGTTATAGTTGTGGGTAATATTTATAAATTTTGCAAAGTACGCAAGTTGTTATATAATATTCGTTTGGTCGGGGAATATTCGTTTTAACCGGGAATATTCGTACAACGGCATAATCATTGGTGGACCCCCACAACGAAATTATTGTCGAATTGAGAAAACGATAAAAATACTTTATGAAAATAACGGCGGAAGTTTTACCGTTAACTGTTGAAACACCCGGTGTTAAAAATACAGTAATACACGTGGTTTCATAGTAGCACATGGTATTGATTATTGATACTTACGTGAGAAGTCACTCAGTTATACTCAATTATTGCTACAGTAATTGCTGCATCATATCTATCATATTATTGATTCAATTATTGTCACAGTATTATCTGCATAAAATATTTTTTTATTAAATCAATACTTGAGACGACAAAGTTATTTATATTATAAATTTTAATATTTACAATGTCTAGAAGTTCTGTCAAGGAGAGGTTTGGTCACCTAATTGCGCGCCAATAGGGAGAAATCCTTATTGGAAAGCCCCCTCTTTCCTGGGAACGACCTGGTTGATAAATATTGTGAGTTATAATATTAATGATAATGTTGTTCGGAGTTGAATTTGGAGACGCGGACGTAATATTTGAGTGGAATGACGAAATTAGTAAAATAGTCTATAAACACAAAAATTTTTCCGGATTCACTATTTGGTCAAAAAGTCAACAGATTGACTTTTTAGGGGAAAAGTCAAACTTCAAAATTTCAAAATTTATATTTTTGATAAAAATAGTTTCATTATGTTGGAATTGTTTGTGTTAGTGAAAATCGACATTTATTTCGATGATAATTGATGTCTAGGGGTTATATTGATAAATCGGGTAATTTATCGGATAAATGAGCAATTAATTGCTACTAATTCACATGCTTATATAACTATTTGTTCACATATGTGTACTATTGAATCACATTATTTACTATTAGAAGAGTTGGTGCAAGATTGATAATACTTGCATGACTAAGTTAAAAATGAAGGTATAGATGGAGGTACTATACTGTAATTCGTATTTTTCACATGATTATACTATTGATTCACATAATTGAACTATTGATTCACATTATTTACTATTAGGGGAGTTGGTGCAAGATTGATAATACTTGCAGGACTAAATTAAAAATGAAAGAAAAGTTGGAGGTATCAGATGTAATTTTTGAGCTCCAAAAGCGTGCAATTATCGAAACTATATTTTCCTATAAATAGAAGCTCATTCTTCCTTCATTTTCACCAATTCACAAAAGCTTTAGAGCGATTATTATAGAGAGAAATTATAGAAAGAAGAAGAGAAGTCTACACCTCACTATTCTAGTATCCGGTTTTTCTAAGGTAGGGAGTATTATTTCTTTCTTATCTATGAAGAGAACTTCATTATTCCATTCTTTATTATTCTATTGGAATAACTCAGATCATGCCAAGCTACTACCTATACTTGGTGAAATTCTTACATTGTTCCATTCTTTATCATTACATTGAAAATTGCATGCATGCGTTCTCATGGGACACGGTTCCGCTTTTTATTATTACATTGAAATATCACATGCATGCGTTTACGCCGGACTCGATTCTATCTTTATTATTCTATTGGAATATCTCTCTCATGCATTTTTATGGGACTGATTAGTTTTTATTATTACGGTGGAATATCACATGCGTGCGTGTTGTTGTTTGGACTGATTCCGTCTTTATTATTACTCCGTTGGAATATCCTACACATGCGTTCTACCGGGACTCGATTAAAATCTTTATTATTCTCGTTAGAATATCCTATCGTGCATTTTACACCGGACTGATTCCGTCTTTATTATTCTGTTGGAATATCACGTCATGCGTTTCTGACGGAATTGATTCCGATTATTTATTATTACATTGGAATAACTCGCATATGCGATCTATTGCATGCTTGGTGATTTCTTTTGTTATTCCATTCTTTATTATACTCAGTTGGTTAAAGTTTTGACTTCTATAATCCATGAAATTAGTGGAATATCCTTGATATTTGCGCTTCATCCAGTATCTTTTCATGTAAATATTCTTCCGAGCATTCTTGAATTTTACTCCACAAAGAAATATCATGTTGACAATTTGGACGTTATTGGTTCCTGGACAAATTAATTCTTGAACTTGTTTTATTGAATTCTTATATCATTGTCATCATCCTCATGTTTATATTTTGTTGAAAGTCATCTGTGGCCTGTAGTGCATAGATGGACTTGGTATGATTATGACCAGGGATTATTCGGTGTAATCATGACCATAATGTTATAAATGATGTGGTAAAAATCATCATTGGCCCGTAGTGCATTGATGGACAGTTGTTGGCATGATCATGACCATTATTGAATACATAAATATTCTTGGCCCGTAGTGCATGGATAGTTGTGGTCGTGATACTAAAGAATATCCTTGGCCGTATTGCAGGGGTGATTCGATGATGTGGATTATTTATTAAGCTGAGTCCCAACGATAAAAGTGATGAAAAATCTTTTAAATCATAAAAGATAGTAGATTTTATTCTCTACTTGACTCTTTTAATGGATTGCTTGTTCCGCTGTAGTTAAACTTGATGGTTGTTATATTGTATCAGTTTAACACTGTTGAAGGCTAACGATAATATATTCTGCATTATCTTAGTCATAATATTTCCTACTGGGCTAGTTGTGCTCATCCTTTTACTTTTATTTGTTCTCTTCAGGAAATGAGAACGTAGCAGGGACTAGTCGGGGAACGGAGTGACGGACCTGATGATAACATTAGTAGTCCTCACTATTCAGTGAAATAATGGAAAATAAATGTAATAGTATTGAATTTGAGTTTTAATATTGTCTAGACGACAATATTTGTATTAAAACTCACAGCTTATGTTTTGTCGTACTTTACATGACAGTTGTATAATTAAGTTGTATTTGTATTCTGTACCATGTATTTGACGACTTAGAATAAGTGATGTATACCTATTTTGGGGGCGTCACAGTTGGTATCAAAGCTTAGGGATATGATCCCTGGCTAAGATGTGAGACTAGAACTAGGAGGGGAGAGACGGGGAATTCCTTCGCTACTATGACCTACCTAAGTTTATTTGGTATTTAATTAGTCAGTCAGAGTGTAGGGATCATATGTTTCATGTCAATTAACCCTTGTTTTGTGGCAGTATTTGAAAATGGCATCCGAGAATGTTGAGAACATCAATGGAGCACAGGAGACCGTTGAGTCTCCACAGATCAATAACTAGGACAATGTGCATCAGGAAGCCGACAATCCTCGACCAAATGATGAACGATGGAATGTTAGAGGCTTCATGCAATTCATGCAACATCAGCGAGCAGCGGCTCCCTCATCCAAAATGTAGGTGGAAACACTTGGAAACTCTGAGATGATTCTTCGCTAAGCAGTTCAAGGAGTGGGACCAAATTAGGAGTTTATTGAGAGCCAAAACCATTTAAAAGGTTGAAACATGGATAAAAGCAGATCACCAAGATATTTGATGTCTTGGGATGCTCGAGGAGCAAAAGGTTCCCTTCACCACCTTCATATGTTGCGTGAAGAGGCGATTCTTGGTGGGAATCGTAAAAGCGTACCGACTGGCCTTTTCAAGATGTATTGGGAGAAGTTCCAAGAGCTATTCAATGACAAGTACTTTCCCGAAAGTATTCGTCACATGAAGGAGGTGGAGTTTATCAAGTTGCAACAAAACAATATGACCGTGTCGCAATACGAGGCTAAATTTGCGGAGTTATCCCGATTTGCATCCCATTTGGTCGATAATTAGGAGCGAATGACGCGAATGTTTTTAAGAGGTTTGAAAGCAGGAGATACATCAATATCTTATTTCTCATAAAGCGTGTTTGTACTCGGATGTTGTAAATAGGGCTCGATTATTGGGCCTTGATAGAACGAGTCAATGCAACCAAGGAAAGCGGTAAGAAGATGAAAATACCGGTGGTAAATATCATCTGAGCGGTGATAATAAGCGTGGAGGAATCAACATGCCGAAATGGTAACCGCCGGTGGGAATCATGGCCAAGAGCGGTAAAATGGACATTTCAAGAAAAGGAGATTCAACAATGATGGAAAGACGCGTCGGACCAAAGAAGTGGTTAAGGAAGGAGAATGACCACCTATCATATGCTTCAAATGCGGAGGGGAGGGACATATCAGTCCAAACTGCGCGATGCCATCCAAAGCGTATTATAATTATGGAAGAGAAGGTCACCTAGCCCAATTTTGTCATTCACAGAAGACAAGTTCAGCTAGGATGGAGGCACTAAAGGCCGTCCCAAAAAAGTCAAAACCGGTAGTGCAAGGGAGAGCGTTTGTTGTGACCTCCAGAAAGCAAGGAACCCGAACGAGGTCATCACGGGTAAGCTTATCATAAACTCTAGCGAAGTCTATACCTTATTTGATACATGTTCTACCCATTCTTTTATTTCTCCTACTTGCGCTCAACGTTTAAATTTGACTCCGAAGAAATTAGACTTTGACTTATCTGTTGAAACTCCATTAGGAGAAACCTTCATTACATCCACTGTTTATAAGTCTTATTTGATTCAAATCGGTAGCCGCACGTTACCTGTCGATCTTATCTCCTTAAAAATACTTGCATTTGATGTGATTCTAGGGATTGATTGGTTAACTACTCATCATGTTAAAATTGATTGTTTTTGTAAGGTTGTTAGCTTTCATATTCCTAATAAACATATTATGCGAATTCAAGCGACCAAACCATTAAAATCAATCACGGTCATCTCAAGCCATAAAGCTATTCGTTTATTGAAAAATGGATGTCAAGCTTTCTTAGCTCATGTCATGGATTTAAACAAAAATACGTCAGATTTGAAGGATATTTCTATTGTTAATAAATTTCTTGACGTATTCCCTGAAGAACTTCCTGGCCTACCCCTAGAGCGTGAAGTTGAATTTTGTATCGACCTTGAACCGGATACAAAACCCATTTCCAAAGCCCCATATTGAATGACTCCTATTGAACTTCAGGAGTTAAAGACCCAATTGCAGGAATTGTTAGACATTGGTTTCATTCGTCCTAGTACGTCTCCTTGGGGTGCTCCTGTTCTATTCGTGAAGAAGAAAGATGGGAGTATGCATCTTTGTATTGATTATCAGGAGTTGAATCATGTCACCATCAAAAATAGGTACCCATTACCACGTATTGATGACCTGTTTGATCAGTTACAAGGAGCATAATTTTTTTCAAAGATCGATCTTCGATTCGGATATCATCATTAAAGGTTAAAAGCGAGGATATTCCAAAGGCGCCTTCATGGATATGATGAACCAGAAAGTATTCAAGGAATATTTGGATCATTTTTGGTCGTCTTTATTGATGACATCCTCATATATTCCAAAAAGCCGTGAAGATCATGAGCAACACTTGAGGTCGATACTCCAAAAGCTTCGTGAATATAAGCTTTATGCCAAGTTAAAGAAATACGAGTTACGGCTTGAGGAAGTAGCATTCCTTGGGCATGTAGTATCAAGTCATGGAATATCCGATTGACCCAAAGAAAGATTGAAGCTATTCAAAGTGAGGAGCAACCCAAATCGATGATAGAAGCACGTAGCTTTCTTGGTTTATTTGGTTATTATCGGAGATTCGTGGAAGGATTTTCTCGAATCGCTACTCCATTAACTCAAATTGACTCGAAAGATACAAAGTTTGGTTGGAGGCGAGGAATGTGAGAAGAGTTTTCAAGAACTCAAAAGGAGACTCATTTCAAAGACTGTTCGACAATACCATCCGGTTCGGAGGATTTGTCATCTCTGATGATGCTTGGGCAAAGGGTTAGAATGTGTTCTCATGTAACATGGGAAAGTCATAGCCTATGCCTCAAGACAATTCAAAGAATATGAGAGGAATTATCCTACTCATGATCTAGAGTTAGCAATTTGTTGTCTTCATACATAAAATTTGGAGGCATTACTTGTATGGAGAAAGTGGAGATCTTTACGGATCATAAAAGCCTCAAATATTTCTTCACCCAAAAGGAACTCAACATGCGACAACGACGTTGGCTTGAAGCTGTTGAAAGATTATGATCATACCATCCAATACCATCCTCGAAAAAGCTTAACGTGGTAGGTAGCCGGCGCATTGAGTAGAAGATCATATGCTTTGGTACGAGTGCAATATTCACAACACAAAAGCCCATTTTGTGTGACTTGCAAAGGATGGAGATAGAGTTAAAGACTCCGGGGACCCATGTGATGATGGCGAATATACAAGTAGAACCGACTTTAATTGATAAAGTTAAAGTTACTCAAGTTATAGATTCGGAGATGATGCGTATGAGGAAGAAAGTGCAAGAAGGTGCTATGCCGAAAACAAGAATCGATGAAGAAGGAATACTTTGAGTCAACTCCAGAATTTGTGTTCCTAACGACCTTGATTTAAAGTATAAAATCATGATGGAGGTGCACAACACACCATTTACAATCCATCCTGGGAGTACCAACATGTATCGTGATCATCGTCATACATTTTGGTGGAGCAATATGAAGAGAGAGATAGTGCTATTTATCTCAAGGTGTCTAATTTGTCAACGAGTTAAAGCGAAGCATCAAGTACCAAAAGGTTCATTGCAACCACTTGAAATTCCAGAATGGAAGTGGGAGCACATTATCACGGATTTCGTTACCGGTCTTCCCAAAGTTTCTCAAGGCATAGATGTGATTTGGGTCATTGTTGATAGATTGACCAAGTCTGCTCATTTCTTACTGATACGAGAAACTTATACACTTAAACGTCTTGCTCGTATGTACATAAATGAGGTTGTAAGATTTCATGGTATGCCAGTATCCATAGTTTTTGATCGAGACCCAAGATTCACTTCAAGATTTTGGGTTAGTTTGCAAAAAGCTATGAGCACAGATTTACGATTTAGCTCGGCATATCATCTTCAGACGGACGGGCAGTCCGAGAGGACGATTCAAACTCTTGAAGATCTATTAAGACTTTGTGTCCTTTACTTCAAGGGAAGTTGGGACAAGTTCTTACCATTGGTGGAGTTTTCCTACAACAACAGTTATCAAGCAAGTATTGGCATGGCTCCATCGAGGCGTTGTATGGAAGAAAGTGTCGTTCTCCAGTATGCTGGGATGAGGTGGGTGAAGCAACGTTGTTGGGACCAGGGTTGGTACGTATGACAACGGAAAAGATTCAAATGATCCGACAACGTATAAAAACCTCACAAGATCGACAAAAGAGTTATGTTGATCTTCATCGAAAGGATGTAGAATTCGATATTGGACATCATGTGTTGTTACGTGTTGCTCCATGAAAAGGAGTTATGAGAGTTGGAAAGAGAGGAAAGCTCAATCCTCGATTCATCAGCCCATTTATAATCCTCGATCGAGTAGGAACTGTGTCCTATAGACTTGCGTATCGCTTAAGTATGTCTAAATGTTCATAACGTTTTTCACATATCCATGTTACGTAAATATGTGAAAGACCCGAACCACATTATTGAGTTAGAACCGGATGAAATAGAGGAAGATTTAACGTATGAAGAGGTTCCTATTAAAATCTTGGATAAGAAGGAACATATTCTACGCTCCAAGGTTATACCTCAAGTCAAAGTTTTGTGGAGAAACCACAATGTTGAGGAAATGACCTGGGAGTTAGAATCTGAAATGAAATCAAAGTATCCTCACCTCTTCGACATACCAGGTACGCACCCTAATTTCGAGGACGAAATTTCATAAGAAGGGGAGGTTGTAATACCCCAACTTTTTGAATAACGATTAAATTTTCTCGAAATATATTTTTGAATATTATGGTGTGGATTTGATATAATGTTATACTTGTGGGTAATATTTACAAATTTTGCAAAGTACGCAAGTTGTTATATAATATTCGATTGGTCGGGGAATATTCGTTTTAACAGGGAATATTCGTACAACGACACAATCATTGGTGGACCCCATTAACGGAATTATTGTCGGATTGAGAAAGCGACAAAAATACTTTTATGAAAATAATGGCGGAAGTTTTACCGTTAGCTTGTTGAAACACCCGGTGTTAAAAGTACAAGAATATATGCGTGGTTGCATAGTAGCACTACAGTATTGATTATTGATGCTTACGTGAGAAATCACTCAGTTATACTCAATTATTGCTACGAGAATTCTTTGCATCATATCTATCATATTATTGATTCAATTATTGTCACCTGATGGCGACCCCAAATCCAGTACTTGAAACCCGAACTTCGGTTCTCCACGATACCATTTCTTTAAAATTTGAATAATACTAAATAATAATACATTCGAACTTAATTTACATGCATCAAAGTTTACTTCCCCAGGTACGTGACCTTCAAATACATTCCTTACAATACTTGAATAGATACCAATACAACTATAACCATTAACTCATAATACACACTTATTCGATCAGCTTTCCTTTTCCTTTGTTCGTGCCTGAGCCTTCAGGTTGCTCATACATAACTGAAAACATTTAATTTATGCAAGGATGAGCATTTACATTGATCAAAGAAGTAATAGTAATTATATATAAAATTTGAAAGAATATAAGTATTCTCTTTACATAACACTTCTACAAATGAATCAAAAGTTGTGAAGTAATCATCTTGATAAAAGATTCACATAACAACTCTCTTTCAATTTCTTGAAATTAGGCTCCACCCATGAATAGGGTTTAAGAAACATACTATGAACATTGTTTTCATTTTTGAAAAGGTTTAGCGAATTCTATCCTCAAAGCGAAGTCATAACTTACTGAGCACGGAGGGTGATCACCCAGATTGTACCTGTGATTGATCAATACTACATAGCTTGAACGAAATTCATCGCTCACTCTATCCGCCTTGCAGAAAAAATCTTCCCATATAGGGATGTTCATACATGCACGGTTCCAAACCTAGAAGGTTTTAATCTTGCTTAACAATAATATGTAATTCCACATATATATACGGGTAATTGACAAAGGTGTATCAACATGTGAACAAATGCCATGATTATCTAAGTGGGGACACTTGTATAACCATTTATAGAAATCAATGAATAGAATATATATCTCGAGTGACATGTCGATAATCAAAGAGTACATAATGCATGCGAGGATAGAATAATTACGAAACTTCTTACTCATGTCCATTGCATAAAGGAAATGCAAAGGTAAGATACTTGCACGATTCAGCGATTACAAATCTCAACTTAGGTTTTATCTCTTTATCACAACCTATCAATAATCGGATCATTCGTTCGATTAGAACAATATATATCTTAACACATAATCTTTGTCTATTACGAACAAGACATAGTCTAATCACATAATCACGGTGATCATACTTTTTAGTTCATATTCTATACTTGAAATATTTTTATACATTTTTCAAATATCTCATCCATGCTCTTACAAGTAGCCTTTTCTTTCTATTATAGAATTCGACATTTGTCGGCGTCACAAAACAACTTTATCGGGTAAATCTTGAGTCTAAGACTCTTATTCTATACCTCAACATACGCAAATATCGGACATCTTATTTTTAACCATTTTGAAATTTCCGAAATTGAAAAATTTAAAATAATTCAAATCATCACTCAAGGGCTTATAGTGATATAAGCTGTTACTATGGGTGCTCTTCATCAAATCTGGACTTCATACGGTTCTTCTAAGTAAACTAGTTTGGTAAATTTATAACTTTCAAACATCGGAATCATAATTAAATGACTTAAACATTAAACAATTCCCTTATCATTAATAATTAATTTATATTAAACTATTAATGAAACCATTGCTAAAATATAAAAGTTATTTATAATAACTCAAACTATTTTTAAAACATTTATATTACCCTTTAAATGATTTTTAAAAAAATTAAAATCATTTTAAATAATCACCATTAATATATAAATATTAATGTACTATTCATCAAATATTAAAAGTCATTAATTATAACTTGAAATATTTTTAAATCCTTAATATCCACTTTAAATAATTTTTAAATAAATAAAACCATTTTTAAACTATTTATTTAATAATAATTATTAAATAAACTCAATATCATTAATATTATCTTAATATCATTAATATTAAATTATTAATGAAATTATCCTTTAAATATTAAAAGTTATATTTTATAACTTAAAATATTTTTAAATACCTTAATTTTATTTAAAATGATTTTTATAATATTAAAATCATTTTTAAACTAAATTATTTAATATAATCATTAAATAACTTTAATATCATTAATATATAATTAATTAATGAAATTCATCACAAAATATTAAAAGTCATGGAAAATAACTCAAAATATTTTCTTTGTACCATAAAATAATTTTTCATGATTTTCATGAATTAAAACTATTTTTAAATTATTTATTTAATATTATAATTAAATAAATAAATACCTTTTATATTCAAAAATATTAAATATTTATGAAATATACTCAAAATAATTAAATAATATTTTAGGACTTTAAAATAATTTTTCAGAATTTAATAAGTTTTTTTAATAATTAAAATCTATTTTTTTCTAATTTTTAAATCGTTTTCCAGAAAATCAGAAATTAAAATAATTAAAACGTCGCTAAAGGCCCCTATAGTGCGTAACTGTATATAGGTGTTCTTCACCAAGCCCAGAAATCCTAAGGTAGTGAGCGAGTGGGCACGTTTGACCGAGTATAACTCTCTTATCTGAACGAATTTGGATAATCTATAAATTGGATCTTGTAGAGGAAATAACATAATACAATTACCAATAATCATAACGTTTAAACAACATCAGATCCGGGAGAAATCAGCCATCAAAGTAGCTTCCAAAACTGTTCTTCACGAAGAACAGTTTGAGGTGCCTACTTTGGACCTCTATAACTTGATGATCGTGAATTTTTTACGTGATCTATCAATTCAAGTGTGTAGAAAACATGTAGGACTACAATGCTAACACTTAACATCATCATAACAACAAGAAATCAAGCAGATAAAGTATGGTCAAACCTTGTTAGAAAAATCAACACTTAGAAAATGCAGAAATTTGCTTGAGAATTGTCCAAATCAATCTTAGGTCAACCCACTTTGACCTTAAATAACTCTTAATCCATAATATATATGGACCTGATTCTTTTTGGAGGTTAAATACAACATAACAAGCTACACATAAAAACCTTTAGAACATAAAACACATTAAAGATAACCGAGATATAAGGCCTGACATTTTCCAAAATAGTATTTTACGGACACTTAGAATATTTTACGGGTTTGAAGAGCAGTAGGTCAATCTTGGTCAACCCACTTTGACCGCTTATAAATACCGATCTACAATAGCTATGAACTTTATTCCTTTTGGAGATTAAAGACCACATATCGGGCTACCTATAACAACTTTTAAACAACAAAACTAGAGATCGACCAAGAGTTATAGCCTCGACATTTGGTGAAAAATAATGAATTCGGTTTTTCCAACTTGCTTAAATCTTCAAATTCGTGCACTTTGATGTTATGGATTCATGATTTATCAACCCGGATCATCAATTGACACCCTATTACACAACTTTAAAGAATCAATTTCAAAAATTTACATAAGATCAAAGGATTTCAAAAATTTAGGTTTTAATACCTTTTAGCTTTGATTTTTGATTTTGATCATTTATTCTTGATCTTGTCTTCTTTGCGATTCATCGATATTAGCTTATCTCCTCACTCTCTCACACTCTATAATTCGGATTTCTAGAGAGAAGGGTTTGAGAGAAATGAAAAATTAAAGTAGCTCATTTCTCTCTCTTTAATCATGTAATTAATTAATCTAGATGAATTGGATGCTCACAATGGCTGATAATTGATGGTGTAATAGCATAGTAGCATGAGGGAATTCTAGAAGGTGGTGGTTGGCTAGCTTTTGCAAAGATTCTAGCAACAATGCTACTCATAATACACTAAAATGGACAAAAAGGGTATTTTGGTAATTTCCCATATAATTTCAAGGGCAATCTTGTACAAGGTAATTAAATGTAATATTTAATCACTAGATTTTAATTCTTACCATTTACCAATTAATTTCTATCATTTGGTAAATTAAAACACTTATATAATAACATCGAAATTAAACCGGTAATTTAAAATTAGGGTTTTCGATTGAAAATTTAGGGTTCTATAATTATACGTGTGTGTGTTACTAACACGGTCATTACTGATTTCTAACTTCAACCGATTAAGGTTATAATAATTAGGGTTTGTCCTAATTATCGGCGTAAAAAATAGTAATTAGGGTTTATTCTAATTACAGAGCATCCTTATATACGGTAACTTCATATACACGATCACTACTACTCGGTCCATATCTCATAATCGAGCTTAATAATTAGGGTTTCACAAAGACAAGATTATGCTATGACCTAATTGACCGTAATTGCTCAACATTATCTATCTGCACATACACAAAGTACATATTTATAGTCTTTGTAAAATTATAATATCAATAATATTATATTGATATTCTTATCTCTTAATCACAATCCCAATTTCAGGTGTTTGGATTCCATATCTGACTTATTCTTCGTTCAATAGACAAGTTAAAATAATTAACTTAAATATTCTGACAATTCATATAATAAAATATGTATTATATAAATCTAATTATCACTTCATATATTATTTCCAATAATGTTTTCATGGAAAATAATTAATAA
Source organism: Panax ginseng (assembly GCA_020205605.1). Classification (NCBI taxonomy): domain Eukaryota; kingdom Viridiplantae; phylum Streptophyta; class Magnoliopsida; order Apiales; family Araliaceae; genus Panax; species Panax ginseng. The sequence goes on along the minus strand of CM035146.1, from coordinate 59,718,142 downwards.
AAACATTTTGACATCTGAAATTTATTACCATATAATTTGTGGTAATTAATAATTCTAAAATTATTTCTAATTTTTTTCAAGTAATAAATGTATTCGCATTTATCGTTCACTTTACTTGACACATAGTCTCGTCATTAAATAAAAAAAAAAATTTATACACAAAATTTCTTATTTATTTTATATAGAAAATCTCGGGTTATTACAGTCACAGTATCATCTGCATAAAATGTTTTTTTTTATTAAATCAATACTTGAGACGACAAAGTTATTCATATTATAAATTGCAATATTTACAATGTCTAGAAGTTCTGTCAATGAGATGTTTGGTCACCTAATTCTTGTATTAATAGGGAGAAATCCTTATTCGAAAGCCCCTCTTTCACAGGAATGATTTTGGTTGATAAATATTGTGAGTTATAATATTAATGATGAATGTTGTTCAGAGTTGAATTTGGAGACGCGGACGTGATATTTGAGTCCGGAACGACGAAAATAGTAATAATAGTCTATAAACACAAAATTTTCTGGGATTCACTATTTGGTCAAAAAGTCAACAGTTGACTTTTTCGGGAAAAGTCAAACTTCGAAATTTCAAAATTTATATTTTTAATAAAAATAGTTTCATTATGTTGGAATTGTTTGTGTTAGTGAAAACCGACATTTATTTCGATGATAATTGATGTCTAGGGGTTATATTGATAAATCGGGTAATTTGTCGGATAAATGAGCAATTAATTGCTACTAATTCAGATGCTTATATAACTATTTGTTCACATATGTGTACTATTGAATCACATTATTTACTATTAGGGGAGTTGGTGCAAGATGGATAATACTTGCATGACTAAGTTAAAAATGGAGGTATAGATGGAGGTACTATACTGTAATTCGTATTTTTCACATGATTATACTATTGATTCACATAATTGAACTATTTATTCACATTATTTACTATTAGGGGAGTTGGTGCAAGATTGATAATACTTGCAGGACTAAATTAAAAATGAAAGAAAAGTTGGAGGTATTGTACTGTAATTTTTTGAGTTCCAAAATGTGCAATTATCGAAACTATATTTTCCTATAAATAGAAGCTCATTCTTCCTTCATTTCTCACCAATTCACAAAAGCTTTAGAACGATTATTATAGAGAGAAATTATAGAAAGAAGAAGAGAAGTCTGCTACCTCACTATTCCAGTATTTTGTTTTTCTAAGGCAGGGAGTATTATTTCTTTCTTATCTATGGAAGAACTTACATTATTCCATTCTTTATTATTACATTGGAATAACTTTGATATCGCTGAACACGCTTATACTTGGTGAAATTCTTACGTTGTTCCATTCTTTATCATTACATTTGGAACATCCACATTTTATGCGTTTCTACCTTGGGACCTAGTTAAAATCTTTATTATTACATTGGAATATCACATGCATGCGTTTTCACATGGGAATTGATTAAAATCTTTATTATTACGTTGGAATATCCTATCTCATGCGTTCTCATGGGACACGATTCCGTCTTTGTTATTCATTGGAATATCACATGCATGCATTTTACGAGACTGATTAAAATCTTTATTATTACATTGGAATATCACATACATGCATTCTCATGCCGGACCGATTCCATCTTTATTATTCTCTTGGAATATCTTATGCATGCGTTTTACGTGCGGACCGATTCCGTATTTATTATTCTGTTGGAATAACCTGCATGTGCGGTCTATCGCATGCTTGGTGATTTCTTTTGTTATTCCATTCTTTATTATACTCAGTTGGTTAAATTTTTGACTTCTATAATCCATGAAATTAGTGGAATATCCTTGATATTTGCGCTTCATCCAGTATCTTTTCATGTAAATATTCTTCCGAGCATTCTTGAATTTTACTCCACAAAGAAATATCATGTTGACAATTTGGACGTTATTGGTTCATGGACAAATTAATTCTTGAACTTGTTTTATTGAATTCTTATATCATTGTCATCATCCTCATGTTTATATTTTGTTGAAAGTCATCTGTGGCCCGTAGTGCATTGATGGACAGTTGTTGGCATGATCATGACCATTATTGAATACACAAATATTCTTGGCCCGTAGTGCATGGATAGTTGTGGTCGTGATACTAAAGAATATCCTTGGCCGTAGTGCAGGGGTGATTCGACGATGTGGATTATTTATTAAGCTGAGTCCCAGCGATATAAGTGATAAAAACCTTTTAAATCATAAAAGATAGTAGATTTTATTCTCTACTTGACTCTTTTAATGGATTGCTTGTTCCGTTGCAGTTACACTTGATGGTTGTTATATTGTATCAGTTTAACACTGTTGAAGGCTAACGGTAATATATTATGCATTATCTTAGTCATAAGATTTCCTACTGGGCTAGTTGAGCTCACCCTTTTACTTTTATTTGTTTTCTTCAGGAAATGAGATCGTAGCAGGGACTAGTCGGGGAACGGAGTGACGGACCAGATGATAGCATTGGTAGTCCTCACTATTCAGTGAAATAGTGGAAAATAAATGTAATAATATTGAATTTGAGTTTGAATATTGTCAGAGCGACAATATTTGTATTAAAACTCACGACTTATGTTTTGTCGTACTTTACAGGACAGTTGTATAATTAAGTTGTATTTGTATTCTGTACCATGTATTTGACGACTCAGAATAGGTGATGTATACCTATTTTGGGGGCGTCACAAACAGTGTTAACGGTAACGATTACGCCGTTATTCAATTTTGTCGTTTTCTTCATCCGACCGTTATCCGTTATGGGGCCCACAAATGGCTGCGCCGTCGTACGAATATTCCCCGACAGAAAGAATATTCCACGACCAAACGAATATTCCCCGACAATAATGAATATTTTATAACCACTTGTGTATTTTGAAAAAAATTCATATATCACCCTTAATTTTAACCTTTTATCAATTTAACCATTTACTGAATAGTTATTATAAGAAAAATTGAATACTTTTATTTCATAAAATTTAGGGTCTTACAGTAACCCCCACCGGGGGTATACGTTGTAACCCCCGTAGGGGGTATACGTTGTAACCCCCGTCGGGGACTTACGTAGGGTAACGACCTGGAGTCGGTGTTATCGAACCTGTATAAGGTATTGCCATATGAGATTCGTGACAACTGAGATCATCGGCAGGGTACACCTTGTGTTCAGGTGACTACCAATGAGTGATGTATAAAATCAAAGTCTTATCTGAGAAGACCAGGATTGTATGCTGTTTTGCTCAATCGCGTGGCGATTTTATTCCTGATTTGATCTTTCTAGTCCGTAAGAACTTTGTTTCAACTCGAACTGGACCGAGCCGGAGGGGTGGGACCCACATAGAGGAGCCGCAGGTGCACCTGCTGCAGCCGCAGGTGAGCCTGCGGCCAGGCGTGGATGATAAATCTTGTAGCCAGCCTTCGCAGGTTCATTTCCAACTCATTTTGCAGAGAGAGAACCGCGAGCCATCTTCAGATCTACTGAGTTCGGGCTACTTTCTGCAACTTCTGTCACCGTGCAAGTGTTCTACACTATCCTGGTAACGTATGCATGTATTTTTTTCCAATTTCTGTCCGTTGGATTGTGAGTTATCGCACGAAATGCATCTAAACACATAGTAGTGATTATGTATGCACAACTGACTTGATAAAAAAAATATTCAACATAGTAAATGTTAGTATTAAACCATGCTGAACATAATGATGTGAATTTTTTTTGACTTCTGAGACAGTCAAATTGGCACCTTTTTATGCTATTTGTTTGTTCTATTTGAGGTCCAATGAGCAAAAGGTAGAAAGGCAAAGTACTCCTAGCATTGAGGTTGGCCTTATGCATGATGATTTTGATTTTTAATGCATATATTATGTATATAACTTTGGGGACGGTGTCTTCTTGAATGGCCACCTAGACATACTGTGCGTGTGTGACGATCCTATTTTCAAAGGGACTGTGGCAAAATTTTTCTAAATGTAGGCATTGGGTAGTCATGCATTTTAAATCTATTATATGTTAAAGTAAATGCATGCATGCATATAGTCATAAATGCATTTAAAAAGCTCCAGGTAAGGAAATACCACACCCTTTCTGAGGTGATTTGGAGACTTGTTGTCTAGATATTGATGGATCTGGATCAGCCGAGCAGTTCCTATAGGACCACTTCTGGCGTACGGCGGAGGGCTTCTGAAGTGCCTCGTCCCCATTCTGTCAGACAGCCTCGTCGGTTGGTGGAGGCCGTGATACGTCCTGTCCAGGCAGATGTGCCAGACGTTGAGGACGAGGAGGCGGATATTTCAATTGAGGATACCGCTCCTGCTGCACATATCCCTCGCAGGGAGCTTCTGAGCATTCAGGTGGTGAACCCAGAGTTGCTGGGTGATTTGGGTAGACATCCATCGATGTACTTGCATGCTAACGAGGTATGGCGTTAGACTTTGATCTTCCTTCCTTCCTATTAATAAGGATTAAAGGGTTTTGATGTTGACTTGCATTTCATGCAGGTTCCTGGATTTACACAGCCTCGAGGGAACTGGTTCAGCATTCACTCCATGTACCAGGCGCTTCATCCTTCCTACAGAGCAATAGTGCATGAGTGGGGATTTGGGGCGTTCTTCTCCATCCTTCCCCGTCGTTGTCCTTGGGGTTACCTCAGGGAATTGTATCGGCGATGGTTTCATCGGACTTCGATCACTCCCTCTTTGGATTGCGAGGTGATGATGACGCCTATGGGTGGCGATTTATCATAGGTATGGAGTTTGGAGGGGCGATTGGCTTGCATGGCGAATATCACCCTACTTGCCGTCCGATCCTTACTAGGAGTGCCATGTGAGGCGTTCAAAGGCGGGGATCCGTTGCTCAGTCCTCTCGAGCGTAGATGTTATGAGCGGGATATTGAGTGAGCCCATGCCTGATGATGTCAGGATCAGGGATCGCGTTCTGCGGCGATTGTTCCTGATTATCATTCGAGGCTGCTTCATAGCAGATAATTCTTCCACGGTATCTTTCGCTTTGGTCAGCGCCACACGCGATGTGGACCGTATTGGAGAGTACAATTGGGGCTCTTATACCTTTGTCTATTTCCTCAGGGGTATGCGCATGCGCTCATAGGGTTTGACCGAGGCTTGATTAGGATTTTATCCATTTCTGCTGGTGAGTATTTTTCTTGTCTTTTCCCATTCATAGGTTAAGAGTGTTTACTGATAGTAGATGTTTTGCCATTGTGTTGGCAGTTTTGGGCCTATGAGAGGCTCCCATGTTTGCATCCTGTGAGTGTGTTAGGTTTAGATACCTACCACGAGGACGACGATGACACCATTCTATCTTGCCGAAGGTCCCTGTAGCTAAGGGCTTCGCTCACTGCCGTATGTAGCTGGAGTTGCTGACGGCTGACGCCATCACATGGATTCCCTACTCAGGGGAACATTTGACCATTGGTTTTGAGGATGGACACCCGACTGGAGTTGAGTATTTGATTTCCACCAGGAGAGTTCCTCTCTTCATAGATGGAGGCTGGGAGCTCTATCTAGGTGAGCGTGCTATTAGGAGCACCGCAGGGGAGATCCGTATACCGATCCTGCCTCCTGTCAGGCGTCATTGGCCCATATCACAGCCACCCATCACTGATATTCCATTGTTGGAAGTTGACGGTTTTGCTTTATCAGAGGGTCCATGTACTCAGGAGATATTCCATCGTTGGTGGCTCCCTCGCAATATTGGGGCCTAGTCTCGTGCCACACAGTTTATAGGGGACATGGTTCCAGGATCTTTGATGATGACAGATTGGGTAGCTTGTGTCCGAGCTCCGACTTATATGACCCAGATTGATAGCTTGACCCGGCAGTTGGATCAAACACATGTATTTATTCGGCATTTGGGCAGAGGTCCAGTAGAGGCGGAGTCATTTGTTCATTCCAGCTCAGGTGTTGGCCCCTCAGACGACCCATTTGGTTTTGCCGGCGCAGATCCTCCTCTTTATAGGCCTGACATCCCTGTTGATAGAGATCCAGTGACTCAGGAGGAGTTACATCAGGTGGACTGGATTGAGGACGTGGACATCGAGACCCTGGTCTTCTTCTGATGTATATTCTCGTTATACCTTTTGATAGGCCTCTGTTAGATATTGGGTGGTTGTTCCCCATTTTCGCTATATCTTTTGATAGGCCTCTGTTAGTAGTAGGGCGGTTGTGCCCCATTTCCCTGTATTTATAGCTGTACAGAGCTGATGTATTAGATGATGATATATTTAGGAATGTATGCACCGTCTTTTCATTCCCTATATCATATTGCCATCCATTATCTGTTATGCATGTATCATGTTATGCATATGTATGTATGTCCAGAGATATTCGGCATTGACCCCTGGATGGTCTTATGACACGGCCTGCACAGATGTCTTCTTCAACAGTTAGCCATATAGATCATAGCCCACCGTCAGTGGTGGCATTAAGTATGCTATCATTGTATGATAACATGTCATCGCCAGACCAGGTGACTGTAGATATGTTGCTGCAGCATACCATGACCCTATTGGCATTTTAGGTTCCTGAAGGATTTATAGACGGGATGCTAGAGCATTGGCTACCTGATAGGCATGTATTCCGATTTGGCACCCATGAGTTGACTCCTACTCTGGAGGAGTATGCACGTTTGACGATGCTGCCCTTAGACAGACCTTGTTTGCACATGGCTTTAGGAGACATGAGTAGACGATTCATGACTCTCACAGGATTGAGGCGCAGAGTAGTGCAGGATGAGCTGACATCTGGCCACGTGATATCTCAACATTTTCTGTATGACAGATTTGGCGTGGAGGATGGCTACTCACGACATTCCGGGGATTTCACCGGGTCAGAGGATTATTGGCGTTTGGCCAGAGTTGATGTATTGGTGCTATATGTACTGTCATATGTGTACATGCCGCGGTATATGGATGAGATAGACATAGGCGTTATCATGGCCGTGAGAGCTCTCAGGGAGGGTCGTACCATTGTGCCTATGATTGTAGCAGAGACTCTACGGTCAGCATTCTACTGCTGTACTTACCCATCAGGAGTGTTCACTGGGAGTTCGGTCATGCTGTATGTGTGGTTCATATCACACTTGCGACCGGTTGGTACCCTTAGACGACATGGGTATTGCTTCTCCCATGATGTGGCTATGTCATACTCTTTTTAGCCATCGGAGTGCATAAATGATCTGTCCTGGTCCGTATTTTTGGTAGGTATCAAAGATCCATTTAGCATATTGCTGTGCTCGGGGCTTTGCTCATCATACAGCTTCATTACTCACGCTCCGGGCAAGGATTTCCTCCCTTTGGCTGGCTTGAGGGGCGTGACTACTTAACACCCATTGGCTGTGATGTCGCAGTTTGACAAGTTCTAGGATTTTCATCCTTTCGAGGGGGCGATAGGTCAGCATTCAGCTTCTCGATATCTCTCGGCAGAGCCGGATCCGTGTGTATGCTTGTTGGGATCGGTATGAGATAGCTTTTTTTTACATCGATCGTCCGGTTATTCTGCAGAGTACTCGCATGGATGGAGCGAGAGATTTTATCTATTGCAGCGAGATTTTGCGATCTGGGAGATTGAGTTAGACGATGTAGAGCCTACGGAGGACATTGATACCTACATCGAGGAGGAGCCCGCTGCTGGGTTGTCAACATTTCTTCCGAATTCTCCTAGTACCAATACTTTTGTGATCCAGCACTCGGCATAGTATTTAGAGCAGAGTCTTCATCTGATGACCTTTGAGAGAGATCAGATTCGATCTATGATGTCGACTGCTCTTGATGTGAGGGACGCTGTCCTCTTGGAGAGAGACGAGGCATTGGCTCGTAGAGATGCCGCTGTTGTTGAGCGGGATGAGGCTAGGTCAGCCATAGACACAGTGATAGTTGAGTGGGATACCGCCATATCTGCCCGGGATGTAGCCGTCACAGATAGTACTGCAGTGAGGTCCCTTACCACTGGTATGATCGCAGAGATGAGCGCTTATATTGATGAGCATATGGTCATCATGCAGATGGCTACTTATCTGTTGGGTTATGTGGATATTCTCGTATAGGAGACCACAGCTTCACCTATGTCTTCTGAGAGGGACGCCATGTTGGGCTTGTTGGCTCGCATATACCCCGACTTATAGATAAACTTGTATTTACCTGCACAGACTAGCTTAGCCATTTTGTCATGTACAGTTTACATTGTATATATATCAAACAGCATTATATATATGACAAGGAAATATATTTTTGGATCACTTGCCTTTTAGATATGCCTTGCTATTTGCTTGATATTTTGCCTGCTGCTTCAGGGCTTTTGATCTTGATGTATTCTGAATTCCTCCTGGATGGATGGACATTGAGTTGTCTCTGGATAGTTCAGAATGGATCATTGATCTATTTGTATCCCTACCATCTTTGGTGTCTTGGGACTTGTCTCTGAATGGAAATATGGAGAGGAGTGTGGCTTTCCTCTTTGAGATTTGGCCGTACCATTGTGTCGCTTGAAGATTTCTATTTAGGAGAAGCCTAGTTAATTCCACCTCTTATGGATTGGTGTTGCTCTTCAAGGTATGACTGCAGCTTAGATGGTTGCCGAATCTCCTATTTGAGAGGAGTTCAGGTAATTCCATCCCTTTGGTCTGAAGCCAAATGAAATGTAGTGGATTGAACGAGAATCCCAGTACCAGTTGACAATGATTTGTGTTTTGGTAGGGGGTGAGACCGCACCATGAATGGCTGCCTATGTACTCCTATTGAAGAGGAGATCAGGTCTGCATAGTTCAAACTTGGTGTAAGAGGTTCAACGCTGTATATGGCTGACATGGTGTAGGAATGTTTTTGTTGTTTTTTTGTTTTTATAAGGGTAGAAATGTTTTTGTTGTTTTTTGTTTTATTGCGACTGGGCCATATGAAATGGTTGCCTACGTACTAAAATTGAAGAGGAGATCAGGTCGACGTAGTTCGCCCCTCAGGGCGAGAAGAAAAGCGTAATCCCATGTTCAGGTCAGCGTACGGGGAAAAGAATGTTTAATCTTAGGTTGAGGATAAACTGCAGGTGAAAAGTTTGATCCCAGGAATGGGTAGCCAAACTGTAAACGCAAGAGGTTCAATCCGCGGTGGGATGACCTAAGTCGTAGGAACGCAAAGGAGAGCCAGGCTGCTGGCTTGAAATGTATGTTTCCCTGAGGGGAAAAGTGTAGGTGGTAAAGGGTTAAAGAACCGGAATGACTGGTGACCTGATGATTATGCATCAGGGTGTTTCTTCACGTTACTTGTACATAATACCGTTTCACGATGTGTCTCGAGTTGATGAGTTGTGGAAATTCATCGCCGTCCATCTCTTGCAATCTGAGAGCGCCTCCTGTCAATACTTCCTTGACAATAAACGGGCCTTCCCAGTTAGGAGCAAATTTTCCTTTAGCATGATCTTGATTGTTAAGAATCTTCTTCAAAACCAAGTCATGTTGTTTATCCTGCCGTAGCCAGACTTTTTTGTTGTAGGATCTGGCGATCCTTTGCTGATATAACTGACCATGGAAGATAGCCGCGGTTCGCCTTTCGTCTATTAGAGACAATTGGTGATACCTATCTTATACCCATTGGTCTTCATCCCGGTGGCGTCTATCAACACTACGAGAGATTCCATCTCAACTTCTATGAGAATCTTTGCTTCCATCCCATAGGTTAAAGCATGAGGGTTGCCCAGTTAAAGTGCACATGGAGTTTTACGTAGGCTAACAGTCGGAGGAGAGGCAATAGGTCAGGCCAATCTTTGTGGTTGGCGGACATCTTTTGCATAATCTTCTTGATGTTTTTGTTAGCCGCTTCAACAACACCGTTCATCTTCGGACGATAGATGACAGAGTTAAGATGTTTGATGTGGAATTTACTGCATAATTCCTCCATCATTTTGTTGTTGAGGTTTTTGGCATTGTCTGACACAATCACCTCTGGTTGTCCGTATCGACAAACGACATTGTTTTTGATGAAGGCAATGATGACTTCTTTAGTGACTCTGGGGAAGGAGGCTGCTTCTACCCACTTGGTGAAGTAGTCGATCACGGTGAAGATAAATCGGTGACCATTACTGGCTTTAGGCTCGATGGGCCCGATAACGTCCATTCCCCACATTAAGAAGGGCCAAGGAGAACTCATATTGTGGAGTTCCCATGGAGGGGCGTGTATAGCATTCCCATAAATCTGGCACTGATAGCATCTTTTGATGTGGTCGTTGCAATCAGCTTTGAGAGATAGCCAATAATGTCCTATCCTGAGGACTTTCTTGATAAGGAGGGGGCCACTCATATGGGGGCCACAGACTCCACTATGGATTTCATCCATAAGCCTTTGGGCTTGATCTTTGTCTAGACACCTGAGGACACCTAGGCCTGCATCTCTTTTGTAGAGCGCATCTCCACTCAGGTAGAATTTTATATCAAGTCTATGGATCCGCCTTTTCTCAGTCTGGCTCGCCTCAACGGGTGTAGATCCATCTCGTAGATATTCCTTGATATGCTGATACCAAGGATATTGGATGGGAGGTAGCTCATCCGATACTTCTCCAACATAATTCCCATAGGCTGGGGCCTTGTTCAGGGAAATTATGACGCTTGGAAAGTGTTCCTTGTCTGATATGAAAATCAAGGAGGCCAAAGTTGCTAATGCGTCCGCAAAGTCATTCCTACTACGAGGAATGTGTAGAAAGGGGATTACTTTGAACTCCAAAGCCATCTTCAAAACCTTCCGATGGTAAGGCAGCAAATGTAGTTCCTTGGTTTGATAGATTCTGGTGGATTGTCTGATTACCAACTCCGAATCTCCAAGGACAATTAATCGCTAATGCCCATTGAAGCAGGCAAGTTTTAGCCCCATGAGCGACCTTCATACTCGGTAGTATTGTTGGTGGCCGATAAAGCTGTAATTTGATTTGATGACGGGATCTGCTCCGTGATCGAGATACTAGAACTGCTCTAGCTCCAGAGCCTTCCATATTAACAGCTCCATCAAAATACATCTTCCATGATTGGCGCGTATCGTACTGATGGTGTTGCTGCACTGTCATTACTACTTCATCAGGGAAATATGTTTCTAAGGGTTTGCAATCCCCTGAAGGTGCGGCGGCCAGTTAATCTGCGATTCCTTGACCTTCGATGAACTTTTGAGTCCCATATACGATGTCAAAATAATGTAGGATCAACTGCCATCTAGAGAGCCAGCATTTTAACATAGGTTTGTTGAACACGTACTTAAGAGGATCCACGCGGGATATGAGATGGGTTGTGTGCCCATGGAGGTAATGATGTAACCTCATGGAAGCCCATGCTAAATCACAACACGTCTTTTCGATCAAAGTGTACTTGTGTTCACTGCTGCTGAACCTTTTGCTGAGGTAATAGATAGCTCATTCTTGGCCTCTATCGTCCTTCTGTCCCAGCATGCAGCCTATGGCATTGTCACTTATGGACATGTACATGAACAGAGGAACATCATCCCTGGGTGGCACCAAAACGGGAGCTTTAACTAGCTGTTTCTTGATTGTAAGGAAGGCCTTCTGACACTCATCATTCCATTTCATGGAGGACTTCTTCCTTAATAGTTTGAAGATTGGCTCACAGGTTGCTGTGAGTTGGGAGATAAACCTGCTAATGAAGTTGATTCTTCCCAAAAATTCCCGTATTTCCTTCTCTGTTTGAGGAATGGGCATTTCAGTGATGGCTTGGATTTTGGCAGGATCCAACTCAATCCCTTTGTGGCTGACTAGAAATCCTAGCAACTTGTCTGCTTTAACGCCAAAGGCGCACTTGGCTGGATTCAACTTCACGTTATACTTACGTAACTTGTTGAACAACTTTCTAAGATGGTCTATATGGTCATCCTCTTTCCGGGACTTGACAATGATGTCATCCATGTAGATCTCGATCTCTTTATGCATTAAGTCATGGAAAAGAGCCATCATAGCTCGTTGATAGGTAGCTCCGGCATTGATGAGGCAGAATGACAACCGTCTATAGCAGAAAGTTCCCCAAGGAGTGATGAAAGCAGTTTTCTCACGATCTTCCTCGGCAACCATGATCTGATGGTACCCCGCAAAGCAATCAGCAAAGGAGTACATGTCGTATTGCGCAGTATTGTCAATGAGAATGTGGATAAATGGCACGGGAAAGCTATCTTTTAAGCAAGCTTTGTTTAAGTCCCGGTAATCCACGCAAACTCGCACCTTCCCTCCAGGTTTAGGCACGGGTACAATGTTGGATATCCACTCAGGATATGTAGACACCATTATGATGCCAGCTTGAAATTGTTTCACAATTTCTTCTTTCACCTTTAAACTCCACTCAGGTTTCAATCGCCTGAGCTTTTGCTTGACTGGCTTAAATCCCTCTTTAATGGGAAGGCGATGAAGAACAATGTCAGTGGACAAACCCACCATGTCTTTATGAGACCATGCAAACACATCCTGGAATTGGGTTAATAGCGTAACCATATCGTTTCGTTGGTTTGGGGTAAGGTCTGAACAAATCTGGATTAACTTAGGGCTTTCTAAGGTTCCGAGATTGAAAGAAGTGGTTTGATCAAGGTTGGGTTTGGGTTTGTCTTTGACCCATTCTTGAATTTCTGGAGGCACCTCAATGTCATCTTGTATATCCATCAAGGCCGAATTCATCTCTACATCAAAGGTACAATCCTTGTGTAGGAGAGGCATCGTATCCGCAAGTACAGGCACATCTAAATTAAGAGTCCTGAAACAAAATATGCTTTCACTTAGTATATATGAAATGTGTTGATCATACGGTGTTAGCATGTCTTTGGAAAAATAAAGCGCTAATCTTGTATGCGAGAAAAGTAAGCAGTTATTATATCTACTGATGCGAGAAAGAGTTACGCCCGTTTTACCCTCGTCGACAAAGCAAGGAATGTTGTCCCAATTGGTAAGGGTAAAAGTGCAGGTGGACCCTTGATGATGGAGGATTGTCATCATCCTCATCATCACGAATGATGGCCATTACGTCTAGGCAATCATCGTCTGGAGTGTATCTGTTTGTATGTTCATCATGAACGATGATGCGTATACCGGACATCATCTGTATGACGTCTTACTTGATTCTTCATTCCTCTTCTTCCACTGCGGGATTAGGAACAAAGATTTCTTTCTCCTTCACCGGTACCGGCTTGGGACATAACATAGCCATTACATTGGCTGGCACCTTCACGGGAGGTTGTGCAGACTCGGAGTTTGAAGGCGAAGCTAAACGCCACATGGTTGAAGCTGAAGGAATCTGCTGATGCTTATGAGGATTCCTTTGACTAGAGCTGGCAGGATAGCCTAGTCCAGCTGTTCCACTTTGCTTGGTTAAGTGAATAGGGTATTTGATACCCTGACAATCTTTACCCAACCCTTGTCCCGGTTTATGACCCAACGACATCATTTCTTGAGTAGCCCGACATTACCTCGGCGGAAATTTTGGGTTCGGGCAATGGTGCTCCAATAGCATGGTATTGGGTGTTGCTTATTTCCAAAACATGAAAATTGACTGGTTCCACATCGGCATTGGCATTGATGAATGGTATGTCTCGTCTTTGAGGAATCTCCGGTTCGGCGTATTTGTGACGTGCTATTGTTGATAATGTATTTCAATTGTTGGTGAAGATTGGAGGGATCCGCTTTGACCATATGAATCCATGGTCGTCCCAAGAGCGAGTTGTATCCCGAATCTATCTTGAGTACATGGAAAGATACACAGAATGTGTGAGGACCAATTTTGATTGGCAGCTCAATTACTCCGATCGAATTTCGGCGGGCTCCATCAAAAGCTTTGATGACGGTATGGCTACTCGAATTGGTTGAGATTGATATTCATCTTCACCAAGGTAGCGTCTGGGCGAGATATTCGAGAGAGGAACCTCCATCTATTAGGACTCAAACTACCATATATCCAGAAGGACAAGACCCAATAATGTAGCGGTTTATAATGGCCGGTCCCTTGAGCGGTATGCCATCATCGATGAAGGATATCACATTGTTGTTGAAAATGTGATCAACCATATGTTGAAATTTTTCCGTATCCACCGATGTCGGAAATAGCTTCTTCCAAAACATTTAACAAGACCTTCCGGTGATTCTCGGAAGTTAGGACCAATTCCAAAATTGATATTTGTTGTGGAGCTTCTTTCAAGCTTAAAACCACCGCAGCTTCGTTATGACCCACATCGCGGAGGAATTTCTCAATCTTCTCCATGGGTATTTTCCCCTTCGATTTGGTGGTAGACTTCATCACCCGATGGGGGAGATACAACGGGTTTTCCTTCGACACTGTAGCAGTTGTATGTGAGGTGGATCCTTCACCCTCTCCATAATTCCATGGAACTTTGCGCAAGCTAACAATGGGATATTGTGCTCTGCACGGCAAGTTGATTCGCTCGGGAGCGCCCACTTTCAAAGGATTGTTTCCTCCTTTGAGTTGAATTATTGGCGTTGTGAGTAAGGCATTAATCCCATCATCTTCAATGGATATGACTGCTACTACACTTTTCCACTTAGTAGGGCCTGCATTCTCACTTGCACGTAACATAGTGTCGTTATCTACCAAGCGTAGTACACCACTGTCGATTAGATTTTGAATAAGGTGGCGGAGTGCCCAGCATTCTTCTGTGCTGTGATCGCGAGACTGGGAGTGGTATTGACATACTCCATCAGAGTTGTACCGTCCCGAACGGGGGTTGATTGGAGGTAGAAGTGAACTGATCCTTCCTTCATTGATTAACATATGAAGAATTTCCTCCATAGGTTGGCCCAGATAGGTGAATTCCCTTTTGTTGGCGAAATCCCGACGGGCTTTGGCATTGGCTCTCTTCGTCACTTTGTCTTCCAACATTTCATTTTTTGAAGGTGACGAGGGAATATTCATGACAATGGGTAGGAGACTGGCGTACTCCTAGCTGATTAACTGACGAGTCACTTGATGCTGATAAGTCACCAGTTCCGCCAATTGTTCAATTTGGTTGGTGAGAGCTTTCATCTTTCGTTCCATTGTGAACTGGAACTTAGCATAATCCCATCTATCATCACCATCTTTGATGGTTTGGGAAGAATCACAGCTGAAGTTGGAACTCTGCCCACTGCTCCAATTAATCATGTTAACCTCTTCTTCTTTGTGTTGAGGAAGAGGGTTGTCTTGAACATGAGGCTGATCGGGTTTGGTGACTATGATCTCCCCGTTGTCTATTAGGTCCTGGATCTTGTGTTTCAAGGCCTAGCAATCCTGAGTATCATATCTAGGTGCCCCGGCATGATAAGCACATTTCCTAGCAGCATTGAAACCCCGTCCATTAGGGCTGGCTGGTGAAAGAAGATGTGTAATTTTCTTTTGTATTGTCAGAAGATTTAAAATGTTCTCGAGGGTATCCCCTAAGGGTGTAAACACTCGAGGGCGTTTGACTTCTCCACCTTTTTGTCTTTGGAGGGTTTGCAGATTTGTCTTTGGAAAGGGAGTGTAGTTTCTCCTTTGAATAGGCATGTTTTGATTGCCTTTTTGCCCTGTAGTATCGTGGAAACATCTTCCTTTTCTTTTATGGACCCTCCGGGGTTGGTCCCATAATTTCCAGATTGGATGTGATCAGCAACAGCTTTGAGTGCGGCTAGGTCTTGAATCTTTCCTGACTTCAACCCCATTTCAGCCATCTCCCCATGCTTAACCATTTCAGAAAATGGTTTGTCGATGCTGGCTAAAACTTTCTCATAGAAGGGAGCTTCTTGTATGTCTATGAAAGTCATACCATTTCTGATTCTGCCATAGAAGGACTAACTTGGGCAGCCAGACGTCTCCACCTTTGAGCATACTCTCTGAAAGACTCGTTAGACTGTTTCTTGATCTTGGTAATTTGATACCGATCAGGAGCCATCTGAGTTTACAAACTGTATTGAGTGAGGAAGGCATGTGCTAGCTCTTCCCAACTATGGATTTTGGAGTTGTCTAATCTTGTGTACCACGAACGAGATTCTCTAGTTAGACTCTTTTGGAATAATTGCATTCTGAGATTTTCATCCTCTGCATAGGATCCAAGTTCTCCAATAAATACTTTTAGATGTGTGTAAGGATCCCCTAACCCGTCATATTTTTCAAAGTCAGGAGTTTTAAATTTTTTTAGATAGTGAACACCAGGAAAAATACACAGATCAGCATATGAAACACTCCCGTGTGTTCCAATTCCTTTGATAGCGCGAAGGGTCTCTTCCATTTGGAGGATTTTCTTTTTGATGTCATGGGGTGTCCGGATCTCCGGTGGGATGGGCGGCATCAAGAGTTTTGTTGGTTGTATCCAAGCGTGGTTCCAGATATGGTAATGGCCAGGGTCTCCCCCTTGTGTGGAGGATTCGGCATGTACGGGTATTTTCTGACCCTGGGTAGACTGGTGTAATTCTTTGAGTAGAACAGCCAAATCGAATTCTTTGCGAGAAACTGGATTAAGTTCAGTCTGGTCGGATGATGACATGATTGACTGTAGGCCTGTTGCGTTTTTGGACTTTGACCGGGTGGTAGGTCCGATTGATTCCCTGCGAAAGACTTGCATAGTTTAGTCTTTAGGGGAGGTGTATAATAACATGTTATGTGATGTGTCCGTTTTAGGAATTTTATCCTGCAAAACGGATGTCAGATGTTTGTAACATGTACGCGGACACATTTCTTCATATTTTTCTTTACAGGGAGATAGATATGGAATGTAATTACAAGCAGTTGTGTTTACAAGTAATTGAAATGAGAGAATGAAGAGACTTTCCTCCGTTTTGGGTTTATCAGAGGTTGACCTATCTTAGGCTACTCTCGCGGCTTTTTGGCATGAAGGTTTCCAAATCATCGCAATCTACTTGACGGGAAGTTAATCCGGTCTTTCAACTGGAGCAAATTTGGGTGGTGCCTTTCCTGAGCCTCGGAGAATTAGTCTTCTCACGAGTCCAATAATCAAACACCGACGGGATAGCCTCCTGGTGGAGGGACCACACAACATACATTCACATACATCGCGTCTCACCGTATGAAGATGATGACATGTGCGAAGCACTAATATCACAAGTAGATATGGTGCAAAGCACTAATATCATAAAGTAGTTTATAGTGCGAAGCACTAAGTAAGGAAATGCATTCGTACACATTCATCAAATGTAAATGTAACATCCACACACAAGTAGATAACAGTTTTGAAAAGATTGTGATAGCGGCTTAAGTCCTCTTAGTGGAGTCCCCAGCAGAGTCGCCACTTGTCGACGTCGGGATTTTTGGATGTCCCTTTCCGTTACTTGTTCTTTGGTGTTCTCATTTTAGGTGAGATTTGTTTGAAAAAACAAGTGAAAAAGGTCCGACATGTATGATGTCGACGATGGGATGTTAAGAGTCGCATGATTGGTTTTTAAATGGTTGTACCAACACAACCGATAAAAGATTTGCACATTGACCCAATGATGTGACAACGATATACTGGTGGTAAACCGAGATTCATTTAGGGTCGAGGGGACTTGGTTATGAGGGGAAGGTGTTAGGCACCCAGACATCCGTGTTACCACGGTGTTGCCTCTTTTCAAGAAACTATTATCGAGTGTGTGTGTGTGTGGTCAGGTGATGTCTTTGTTATATGGAAGTTGTGCGAGGCCTCGTTGAACCTATATATACAGAGTTTGAATTTATGTAAAAATTCAGGTTTTAGCAAAATATGGTAGTGATGTTTTATAAAGAGGTTTTTCAAACCACGATGCTCAATAGGAGTTGAGACCTTTTACACTCCATTTTTTATTAAGTGAGTATTTGAATTGATTTTATTTGTGGATCTTGAGGCATCCGCATCAAAAATAATATACAAAAATAATGCCGACTTCTTCGTGGGTATAGAAACCATCTGAGGAAATTCAGACATCGCAGAATAATTTACAAGCTGCTTATAGCTGAAAATGTCCATCACGGGAACCGAATCTAGATTCAATGGGATGAATCTGTGATCACATGATTCCTAGGCTCACAGAATGCTGCAATTTGTATGAAAGCAGTAAGTAGGTATATATATAAAAGTGGTAAATATATATATACAGACATGATCACTAACCACGAAGCACCTCCATGGGGGATCAGAAATGTAAATAAAGTTGTTAAAAGCTATCAACCGCATACGGAGAAACTCCAAAGTAGGATAAAACGTAAAATAAAGTCAGTAAATAAATGGCCAACCGCATATGAAGGAAACTCTGTGTGGGGACGAAAATAAATAAATATATATGTATATATATATATATATAAAAGCATTAAACGCACTGAATGTAAAATCCAGGCTCATCGAACATAGTTCAACCACAGTTCATATATATAAGTATAAATACATATATAAAAGCGAATAAATGCACCGGATATAAAATCCAGGCTTATCGAGAAGAGTTCGACACACGATTAATATATATATATATATATATATATATATATATATATATATATATATATATATTAACGATAAATATTTCGCATCAAGTTCAAGCTCAATCGAGGCATAACTCGATAATGTTAGTCAATATATATATAAATATAAATATATATATATATATATATATATATATATATATATATATAAAATATATATATATAGATGGAATGAAACCACGGAATAGAAGTTAAAGGCAAAAAAGCAACACGACTCTCAGCGTGTAGAAGGGGTGTGTGCAAAGATGAAGAGAAAGACTCTACAAAGTGTGTGAGAAGGCTACGGTGATTGCTAAAAAGGCTTCTATATCTTTAGAGTGGGTAAACACTGGCTTTTGTGGGTACAAAAGATGCTATATATGAGCTCACAGGTGTTTAAAAGCACCCCAAGCCCTCTATTTATAGGCAATATGAGCCGCAGGTGTACCAGAGGCAACCCGGGTTGGCCCAGGTTTGTCGGGTCAGGTCGTCTCAAAGTATGTGCACTTAGGCATTGTAATGTCCACTCGGATTTTCAGAAGTGAAATCCGGGCATCCGTTTGAGGTATACAGGACCTATTTCGGACCGCCGTTGTCGAGAGTTGTACGATGGCATGTGATTAGAGTTTGTGCGAAGTCATTGAAGATGGGACGATGCCCTCCGGTCTTCAAGCTTCAACTTTCATCCGATTACCCGCATAATATTCACTCGGGATTGGTTAGCCTTGTGGGACATCATTGCGTAGAGGCGTGGCGTGGCATCGTGTTTGTGAAATGACGATGTTGCCCTCACCGGTGTTATTAGCCGGATTAGGCGACGATAAAGCGAGGCGTTGCTCAAGCTTCATTTGAGATTGGATTGCACGCAATTTGTTGAAGGTCCTCATTGTCATCTTTGAGGTATACTGTCTTCCGATGTTATTGCCGAGGTTAGTACTGATTGTATCTCGTTGTGGCGTAGAGATTGAAGGTGGGTCGCATTTAAAATAAGCATTTCGGGGTTATCGCCAAAATCGCATTCTTGGGGTCATCACCAAGGTTGGTCGTTATTTCATGGTTGGGACCGAGGACCGGATACCTCGAGGTCATCTTGAGATTAATCGGTCTTGTCGGTGTGTTCCAATTATTGTATCTGCGCAGGTCTCGGAGTTATCTCCGAGGTTGGATTTAGTTACTCCGCATTGCGATCAGGGGTTTGATGTTGAACTTACGGTAGTATCCGGTATGGATTTGGATTGTCTTCGTGGTTCTCTCTCGAAGAGCGAATCATCCTCTGCAATGTTAGTGTGATAGTCTGAGAAAATTTTGAGTGTCTACACACACACACACACACACACACACACACACACACACATATATATATATATACACAACTCATTCTGAATCGCCAAATACATGGTACATAATTCAAATACAAACTTAATTTACACAATACGACAAACGTAAGCTGAGAGTTTAACACGAATATTGTCTCATAGACAATAACCAAACTGAAATGAAGTCCTCATTACAATTATTATCACATTATTTTATAAAATAATGAGGACTACTATAGCAACCATCTTGGACCGTCACTGCATTCCCCGACTAGTCTCAGCTATATTTTCATTTCCTGAAGAGAACAATGAAAGAAAAAGGTGAGCTCGACTAGCCCAGTAAAAAATATTATAACTAAGATAATGCATAATAAATTATCCTTAGCCTTCAACAATATAAAAACTGATAGAATATAATAGACAACAAGTTTAACTGCAGCGGAACAAGCAGTCCATTAGAAGAGTCAAGTAAAGCATGATATCTACTATCTTCTATGATTTAAAAGTTCATCATCAATATTTTATCTATGTAACACATCTCAATAAATAATCCACATCACCGAATTATCCATGCACTACGGGCTAATGATATTCGTTAGTATCACATCCATGAATTATCCATGCACTACGGGCCAATGATATTCGTTATTATGACCAATGGTCATGATCATGCCAACAACTGTCCATCAATGCACCTGGCACAATGAGGACTTTTACCACATCATTTGTAATATTACAGGTCATGATTATACCGATATATAATTCCTGGTCATAATCATACCAATCAACAGTCCATCTATGCACTACAGGCCAAAGATGACTTTCATCACAATTTAAGCATGAAGATGATGACAATGATATAAGAATTCAATTAAGTTAGATCAAGGATAAATATTAAAGATTTATAATTCAATTTATCCAGAATTTAAGAATGTCCAAATTGTCAACATGATAACTTCTTTGTGGAATAAAATTCAAGAATAATATTCATGTATCAAAAATAGTTTGGCCAGAAAAGAAATCAATTTTTTTATCGTGAATAGTACCCCGGGTGAATAGTACCCGAGTGAATAGTACCCCATGAATAGTAATTTATGAATAGTACTCTGTGAATAGTACCGTATGTATGAATAGTGCCGTATGTATGAATAGTGCCGTATGTATGAATAGTACCCATAAATAGTACTTCGACATGAAAAGATTAAAATTTAACAAGAATGTCCAGGAAAAAATTTCAGTGAAACAATATTAGATGAAGCGCAAATTTCAAGGATATTATACTAATTAATTTCAAGGAGTATAGAAGCAATACTTATCAAAATAAGTGTAAAATTAGGAATATAAAACAAAATAATATTACTTACATACTATAGAGTATGGAAGAAAATATTATTTCTTACGAATGCCACCCTTTGTTATTGGAGGGGGTTTTCATATAAGTTTTATTTTTGGGGTGTTTGTTTAATTGATGGAACCTTAGTTCTTTAGATCTACCAAACTGAAACAACACTAAACAACATAACAAATCTTATTTCAAAATTTGAAACTACGTACTAACTATAATTGGTAAGCAGTCGACAGACTATGAACATTGATTTCAATTTTTGATAAGGTTTAACAGAACTTTATCTGCAAACCGTTATAACTTACAGGCACGAGGGGTGATCAGCCCGTTATGCCCTGTATTGATCAATACTACATACCAGAACAATATTTTCATTTATCATATCCGCCTTAGGCGCACAAAGTTTTCCTATGTTCGGGATGTTCATACTTAGTCGGGAATCCGAACCAAAACAATTCGGTTGGATTTTAATAAAGTGCTATCATGTTCAACGATAGTTTTTAAATCTGTGTCTAGCCGAGTCAAATATGTCAGGAATAAGCATATGAATGATATTCCTATTTACATATGATTTGATTATGATATATATATGAATGAATATGCAAATATGCTTGCATTAAGAAAAGCTGTAAAGTCATTTGATAGACAATAGAAACACATGTACAAGGACTTAGAATGAATTGATCAAAAGTGTTAGGTTGATCCTACATAAGCAAAACAACTTTGTAAAGTCCTTAAAAAGAAATGATGTATAAGGACTATAAATATAGAAAGATCAAGCATGCTAGGTTGATCTTTTGATGTAATAGATAGGTTTGTCTGATCATCGAGCACTGCACCAGAAATCGTAGTCTACCAGGAGAGTCAATGAAAACTCGAGAGCTATCGAGGCAGAATCGTAGTCTGCAAGATAGTAGATCTCGGAGTTTGTAGACTGCCAGGAGAGACGAGGAAGGATCGTAGTGTGTCGAGGAAGGATCGTAGTGTGTCGAGGAGAACTTCCTCAAGGTCGTAGTTTGCTGAGGAAGTCAGGTTCAGAATCATAGAGACAACCTGCCTACGAGCCGACCGAGCATCTGCCGAAACCAGGTCAAGGATTGTAGACTACACTATGAGTCGTAGAGTCTACTGATTACATGCAGAGATCGTAGTCGTGCGAGATTAGATGAAGATAGCGAGCACAAAGTCAGAAATCATAGAGTGTCAAGATCTGACCTCGGAGTCGTAGTGTCTGCACAACCAAAGCTGAATTATAGAGTGCAGAACTAAGACTTCAACATCTATGCTCACAATGCCAAGGCAGAATCGTAGAGCAAATATGATTCTCAATGAATGAGCACTCCCAGAATATCCAAAGGAATGAAGCCTCTGGTTGGCACTGCAAAGATACATCCCATTTAAAGGAAACCAGAGATCACTCAATGAATGACATGTAAGCTAATAGAAGATCTAAACACCAACCCAATCAGCATCCAGATTGAGTTGTGAATCCATTCGAGATGAAGTCTTCCACAAGATCATCTTAAGAAGACTTCAGTAACTGACTAAGAAAAGTCAGCAGATGCAGTAGCTGTCAAGTAAACAGAAGACAACGATCTTGAAAGCAACCAAAATCGTAGTGTTTGACAAACAAAGAAAGAACTGATGGAGTATACACAGAGATACTAGTCAGCCTTTGAAGAACAAGGATAAAGTGAATATGCATTGGGTCAGTCCATTGATGATAAGTGAACGGGAGATCACAAGGAGAAAGCGAGCTAGACACGCCACAAATTTGAAGTGTCTTGCTATTTAGAAGAGACCAGAACAAACAAAAGTGTTGAAGCACTGCGCAAGAGAAGGAAGAGGTGTTCTACATTGAAGATCCAATCAACACTCTTCAAGATCGTAGTTAGAGACACTGCAAGCGGGCCCAAGGCGTGGATGGTCCGGCGACCACCCACCCACCACATAAGCTGGGCTTTGGTAGTATTTTTCGACCACAAAACCGGGCCTTTTGGCCCTACTTGATTCCCTTGTCAAAAAGTGAAGGCCTCGGAGCATAGCCCTTCGACCACCAAGTGGCCCATGAACTTTTTTTTAAAAATATAAAATGTTACTACTTGTGGGTTGTGAGGCTTGAACACAAGACTTGTAAGTAAATAAATAAGAGTTCAAACCAACTGAGCTACAACAACTATTTATTTTTAATGCAATCTTCAATATATTTTAACTATAATTGAAAACTATAATTAAGATATGCAGTTAATGTAGGTAATTAATTAATAATACTAATTTATAATTCAATTAAAATTTTAATTGATTGAGATATGTAGTTAATGTAGGTAATTAATTAATCGTGTTTGTTTGTATGGCAAAAAGCACTTTTACCCTACTGTGGTTGTAGTGTTTTAAGCAATTAGCCACTGCACTTTTAAAATATTCAATTAGCCCACTATACTTTTTAAAAATGTTTAATCAACCCATTCCGTCCAATTTCTTGGACGGACGTTAAAAAATCAACTTGGATTGCTTACGTGGCATTTTGAAAAAAATAAAAAATTATGTGGCATATGTTTAATTATGTGGTATATCCTTATCACGGAAACAAAATAATTTTTTAATGGATTTTCTTTATAATTTTTTCTTCTCAAACAAAAAAATAAAATAATAAAATCATTATGTGGTAAAAAAAAATAATTAAAATAAATATTTTAATTCATTTTTTATAATTTTTTCTTTTCCTTATTTCTTTTCATTTCTTTTAATAATTATTTTTATTTTAAAATTTAATATTAATATTAATACAATAAAATCATTAAATTTAGGCTTAAACATAAAAATAATATAATATTAAAAATATTAAAACCTATTAATAACTAAACATAAAACAAAAAACAAAATAAAATAAAAAACATTAACAAATCAAAATCAAAACGTGATCTTCTTCTTCGTCTTAAAATTCCCAAATCAAAATTAAAACCTTCTCTCTTTCTTCTCATTTTTTCTTCATCTTCTCTTCTTCTGCAGCAAGAGTTCCATCCTCCAAACTCTTCCTATATATTCTGATGAAAATCGCAACCCACCAAATTGGTGAAACCCTAGCTTCCAAATTACGAGGGGCGCCTTATCGTGTGACACTGGCGAAAAGTGAACGAGCGATGTGCGGGACGTAATTGTCCACCCGACTTCTCATGCAGTAGCGAGTTCATATCTTGGCGGTGGTGCGGAGGAATTAATTGGTTGAGATTTTGGGGGTGGGTTTTGGGGCAAATGGAAGAGACGAGGAAGAGGAGTTTGAGAGGTGGCACGGTGGTTAAATATACGCACTTGGGGCTTAGGTTAGCAGAGGGGATTAAGTTAATGTGGGTTTTGGGGTAAATTTTTGGTTCTGAAAAAATTTATATCATTTGATTTTCATTACTACTGATCTTTATGGCTTTGGGAGGCGACTGGTGGTGTTGGGTGACAGATTCTAGATTTCGGATTTTATGGCTTTGGGAGGTGACTGGTGGTGTTGGGTGACAGATTCTAGATTTCGAATTTTATGGCTTTGGGAGGCGACTGGTGGTGTTGAGTGACAGATTCCAGATTTCAATTTGGGTGAGGAAGAAGATGAACAGTAGGTTTGAGTTTGAATTAATTAGAAAAAAATGAGGATAAATAATGTTTTAATGAGTTATGTTTGTAATTTGTATTATTTCTTTTTTGTCTATAAATTTTAAAAAAAATTGGTCTTATAAATATAATCAAGTTATTAAAAAATGAGAGGGTTTTAGATGAAAATGAGTAGGAGTATTTTAAAACATAAAAGTATTTTTATTTTTATTTTTAAAATAAAACATACATATTATGAATATTATAATATTAATTTTTATTAATATTATTCATATTATTCATATTATAAATATTTAGGTAAAGAAAAGAAAGAAAATTAAACATAAAAATATTTTTATTTTAAAATTTTTATAAGTATTTTAAAACATAAAAGTATTTTTATTTTTAAAATAAAACATACATATTATAAATATTATAATATTAAATTTTATTAATATTATTCATATTATAAATACTTAGGTAAAGAAAAGAAAGAAAATTAAACATAAAATATTTTTATTTTTTAAATTTTTATAAGTATTTTAAAACATAAAAGTATTTTTATTTTTATTTTAAAATAAAACATACATATTATAAATATTATAATATTAATTTTTATTAATATTATTCATATTATAAATATTTAGGTAAAGAAAAAGAAAGAAAATTAAACATAATATTTTTACAACCACAGTGGGCCAATTGCATTTTTTTAAAGTGTAGTGGCTCAATAGTATTGAGAATTTGGATGACTGGCTTGCCACGTAGGAAATAACTTATTTTATTTTATTTTTTCAAAAGCCACGTAGGAAAATTAGCCCAAATTTTTGACGTCCGTCTGCAAAATTAGACGGAATGGGTTGATTGAATATTTTTAAAAAGTACAGTGGGCTAATTGAATATTTTAACAGCACAATGGCTAATTACTTAAAACACTACAACCACAGTGGTGAAAAAGTGCTTTTTGCCTTATTTGTATTATTGTTTATTATTAATTATTTTATTATTTTTAATATTTATTATTATTACTATTTCTGGTGTAGCAAAGAGTTTGCAAAAAAAAATTAAAGGAAGAAGCTTGCATGGTCGGGCCGACCATACTGCGGGCCTCATATTTATAGCCCACCAAAACCGGGTCTTTTGGCTGACCATCGTCAGTTCTCGGCATTTTATTTTACCAAGCCCGCTTGACCCGTTGCTGTGTCAAATCATAGTGTTATCTCTACCAGTCAACAAGACACTACGATCAGGTCCAAGAAGACATGCATCAGAATCGTAGAGTCCGAACAGCTGAAGATTGAAACATTGGCAACAGTTCAATCTGAAGGTTGATATTCGGACAAGAGCTTATTAAGAGCATCGATGCAAAAGGACAACCTTTGATCAAGAAATCAGAAGGGAGAAATAAAGTCGTCGACCTGCCCAAGGCATTAAAGTGACTTCTCTGATGGGGTAGGTGAAATAGTAGATTGCAGTGTCAGAAAGTCATGTCATGTCACATCTGCAGTCTGCACCAAACAACTCGAGATCTGTGAAGCAATTCAAAGAGCTTTCAACGGCTACTTTCCAATGAGAAGATTGGGAAGGAGTATAAATCAGCTAGAGCTTCAAAGATCAAAGGTTGTTGGAGTTGCTGAGTTTGGAGGAATGGTGGACTGATCTAACCAACGTAAATAGTGAGTGACCAATAAAGGTCTGAAGGCTCACTCTACGATCCACCAAGAACACTTAGAGACAGAAAAGGAAAGAAGTAGAAGTGAGAGTTCTACAATGTAGAAGTGAGAGTTCTACTACAGGAAGAGTGTTCTAAACTGCCGAGAGAAAGAAGAGAACCAATGTCATCTTGATATTCATCATGGGAAGACTCTAAGTACCAGAGAGAAGAGCCTACAGTCATCTTAGCAAGTCCATCATGAGAAGGCATCAAGTAGCAACAAGGAAGATCACCAACGCCATCATGGTGGCAAGCATGAGAAATTTTCTAAGTACCTAGCAGAAGAGCTTACAGTCATCTTAGAAACCCATAATGTACAACCATCAAGTATCTAGATGAATGATCTTCAAGGTAGTTCATCAAGGGATCATCAGAAGAGGTTGAGTGGCTGAAGAAAAGTCGAGCATCATGCAACACTCAACTGCACTTCAAGTATGATCAAGCCAAGCTGCTAAGTATAGAAGATGTTCAAAGCATAAAGACATCTTAGCAGCTCAGCACCAACAACAAACAAACAACTTAACAACAAGAAGCTAGGGCCTGAGGGGTCCTCGTCCAGAGGGAATAAATGAAGTTCTAAGTTCTTTGGCTTGAAGAGTTCTAGGAACTAGAGAAGTTCCAAGTCACGGCCTTGAAGAGTTCTTAGTGAATGAAGTCCCAAGGCTGCTGGCCTTGAAGGAATCTTAGT
Source organism: Panax ginseng (assembly GCA_020205605.1). Lineage (NCBI taxonomy): Eukaryota > Viridiplantae > Streptophyta > Magnoliopsida > Apiales > Araliaceae > Panax > Panax ginseng. Next base: position 59,691,064 of record CM035146.1, on the reverse strand, counting down.
GATTTAAGGTGCTGCCCTTCCTTAGTGGAAATCCTTCTAATTGAAAGCAGAAGAATGGATTTGGAGCTAGAGTCTCTGAAACACTTAAAACCCCTTGTGTCATTTACTTTATGTCATTTACATTATGTGCATTAACTTCTATAACTGCTATGTATGTTTTAACTGCTTACTACTAAATTCACTCTATGAACAATGTATGTCTTATTATGAATATATCAATGAAGGGGATCTTTTATTTATTCCGCTGTGCTTGAAAAGATTCTTATGTTTGTCATATGCTAAATTATTAGAAATACAAAAGAAACAAGAAAAGTATTTGAAATAAAAAAAGGATCTATTCAACCCCCCCTTCTAGATCTATTGTGCCTACTGTGAACTAACAATTGGTATCAGAGCAGGTTCTCATGCTATATTTAAAAGCTAATTGCTTTGAGTCTGATCCTAGGCACAAACATTGTTCTAAACTTAGTTCAATAGTAAGTTACTTATTATATGCAGATGAGCTCACACGTTGGAAATATTATGAACAGGTAAATGTGCATATACACCTGAAGCTACTCAGATTGGTCTATGTTCTTGATTGCCATATCAACAAGACAATTCCCTGCCCACAGTCAATCTTGTAGTCTGAAGACCAGGCTAGAAAGCTCAAAAGACATCAACAGAAAAGAACTTGTCAAACATGTGTCTGGCCAACCAACAACTAGATGTAAACCTGGTAAACTTAAGGATGTTAAAGAATTAAAGATACTGAGATTTTCTTAGCCCGCATCTTCAAGATCACGGCTGATTGATTAAAGGTCAACTTGAGCAACAAGATGTCAAGAGCAAATGAGAAACTATGTACATCAATGCCTAACCTCAGTATGTCTAAGTTAAATGACTGTTAAGAAACTGATAGTAGAAAGTTACGATTCCTCACTAATATAATTGTGTACATCATGTTGCACCTCCTTATGAACTATAACAGTACTCTTTCAAGAAATCATAATCTACCTAAAAAGGTAAAGAGAGAAAGTGCACTGAGGGTGGATACTCAAATGCTTACAAACTTTTTCTCCATTCAAAATTTAGGATGAAGATGACATCTTGAAGGAAATCTGAAATAGTTCATAAGAACATCACACGTTAAACTAATCTTATGTGAAGTAATCTTTGTTGATGGGTTAATATGTATGTACCTATGTTCTAAATGTTTGATAACACACATAGTATGATCAATTCTACAAGAGTATCTTGATGATATGTTGAAACTGATCACCTCCATGAATAAACTAGATACACATAAATCGTAGAGTTGATTCTCACTCTGTGAACACTTAAACCTTATGAACATAACCCAGCAAATGACGAAACCATCAAAGAAAAAGAGTGTGTTATTAAAATGACAAATCTTACACACACTCACCATCATGCATCTCAAAATGTATTATCTAAGTTAGATGCATGCATGAATTTATTTGTTGATGATCAATATGATGTTAATTCTACTATATGAGGAATAGGGTTTTTGAAACTAACCTGGCAGGACTCATTTAACTATGGGTACCGAAATAGAAATATATCTAACCTACAGGTACTTGGTCTATCTGACCACACCAAGGAATGATGTAGCAAGAGACTTCAGTCAAAGAAATTCAACTAGCAGAAGGCTTAAGACTTTTCAGAAATGATTCTGATAAAATTCCTATATGTCAAAGCCTGTCCTTGAAGACCTGCTGAGCCAATACAAATGAAGCTCACTTAGTTGCGGATACTTATATTGAAGTAGGCTATTCAACCAAAGATGGAAAGGGTCTTATATGCTCAATCATGCACAACATGTCATATATAGAGAATCCTCAAGAAAGCTTACAATAGAGGATCATTGAGCATCAAACACGAGGAACTCATTACGGGAGCAGAACTCAACGAGCACATGCTGACAAAGAAGACTACATTCGTAGTACTGACCAATGATCGTAGAATGATCAGTCCTGGAGATATCCATGTCTACGATGAAAACAGATTTGACTGTCAGTGGTGATTCCAGACAGAAAGAAGCATGCAAGGATGTCTCCTAACGCACATGAAGAAAAGAAAATCACTCCTCACTGAGAAGAGAGTATGAACATGGGGAAGCAGTAATCTGTTAAGAAACAACAACACTGAGTTATACTATAAAGCTGTGTACCAGCTACAGAGTCCCAAAACTTTGTGGCTGATGAACCTAATAAAGAACCATAGTCAGTAAGAACGTCTCAAAACGTAGTACTGATAACCTTTCAGCCACCTAACCCAAAATCGTGGAGTGCCTACGATCAAACATCTGATCGTAGTGTAAGAACAAGAGGACACCACAATTACAGCAAATGCAATTGCTTAAAGTTGGTAGAGGTCTTTCCCTAACAGAAAAGGTCAAATGAGATATCAGTGCAAATCACTTCTAAAAGTATTTCATCTGGAAAGTGCCTCAGGGATAAACCTGACCCTTAGTTCACTCTAAGAGGTTGGGCCTTCCTGAGCTACCTTGACCTGGAAGGAATTCTAAGTAAAGTTCATCTCAAGAGCCAAGTCAGTCAACGATCGTAGAATAGAGGTTGAAGAGAACTCCACGATCGTAGTGTAACCTCAGCGATCGTAGAAGCAGACTCGACGATCGCAGTCTTACTAGAGGATAATCTAGCTAATGAGGAGCTCCGAAGAAATGGACAATTGCCCAACCATTCAGATTAAGAGGAGATAAGTTCGAATACTGTTTTGAAAGATATTATGCAAACGCATCTCATAACTCAAGTACTCAAACTGGCTCAGAGTACATCAGTGATCAAGCTATGCAGCATCAAGATGAGGAATAATGTCAAAACCACCCACTGCAGCATCTCTTAAAAGATGATCGTTGAGTCAACAAAGGAAAACATAGAGTCCATAGCTGCCTTTTCATGCCACTCTACGAACCAAAATGGTCAACAGTCAATCCACGTCATTGACGCCTATTCGGTTTAAAAAGGGACATTAAACTGAAGAGTTAATGGGGGAGCTACATCTCATTACTGGGCATCGTGCAACCAATGGTTGGTTGACACATCACTATTTATGCAGAGTTAGAAGGAACTGCCATAAAGGGAAATTCAAATTAGCAAATAGTTATCAGAAGCTATCGAACCTCTCTCCCTCCCATTTTCAAACCCTAGAATCCTCTCAAAAGCCAAAATCAATTAACCCTCCAGAGCCTTGCCTAAATGAAAATCAGCCATCTCTCATAAACTCCTCTGAATCAAATTCCCATATTCCTCGAACTATTCAAATGGAAGATTGGCGAGTAATCACTGGCATTTAGCTTGGAACCAAGTCGTTTGAAAAATCCGAAAAGAAATTCAGAGACATTCTCGAACTTGTAAAGAAAGCTGGATTCTCAGAATGTCTTGAGGCTAGCACTAGAGTATATACTGAACTGGTTAAGGAATTCTACTCAAATGCTTCAACGAGTTCTAGACTTCTGACCACCAAGGTAAAAGGATCAAGTCTGAAGATACGAGCATCAGACATCAATCAATGTCTAGGGTTTCCAAATCAAGGTCTGATAAACCTGGATGAAGTCAACATTGAAGAAGGCAAGAGGCTAATGCGGTACCAAAGAAACCCCAATCTGAAGGATATGAAGAAAATGAAATTTCCTGAGGAATTTAAGTTCCTTACTGAGATAGTAGGCAAATGTATACTATGCAAGGACACTGCACATGACACGGTGCTTGATCAACAGTTGAAAATCATGTCTGCTATAGTTCTGAAGAAATGAATCAACTTTGGGGTTATCTTGCTCGATCAAATTTCCAAATGGCTAGAAAAGGCTGAAATGAAGAAGTCTACAGATAAACCCCTTACAAAGGTTTTTCATGGAAGACTATTGAGTATTGTGTTGAAGAAGAAGCTGGGAGGCAAAATCAAGGATGATGAGGGAGAGCCTTTAAATGTTCACAAAGTAATGTCTCCACAACTGTTTGTGAACTGGAAGAAGAACCCAAAGGAGAACAGAAGGCTGACAACTGGGAGCAGCAACAAGACTTCTGCAAAGAAGAGGAAGGTAAATGAGGTAGAAAGCTCTGAGTCTGATGACTTTGTACCAGCAGCAACCACACCAGCTAGAAAGAAATCCAAAGGTGTGAGGAAAACTAAGGACAAGGTTGAAGATGAAAAGTTCTCAACTGCAGAGACCACAAAGAGGAGAAGTAACAGATTACTTCAAGAGTCATCCAACAAGAAAGCTAAGGTGGTAAACAAACCAGACTTAATTTACCAAAAAAGTAAGTCTGACGAAGAAAAGGACGTAGAGTCAGAAGAAGAAAAGGCAACTAATAGTCTCAAGGCTGAGTCCCCACAGACCAAATCCAGAAGGTGAAGCTGGATTAATGGAAGAAAAGGCAGCATCTGCTGATGAAGAAGAATGCACAAGTCCTGTGGCTAACTCTCAGAGCATTCACTCTGATGATAAAGACAAGATACAAGTTGACCCAACTGCATCTCCAAATGCAAATGCTCCAACCAGCCCAGATGATGGGTCAAATGATGTTGATTCTGAAAAAAATAGACCTGCCCCTGCCAGTGCTCTGAACCTCAAGGAAGTTTGTCCGATGATTCAAAGGCCTCAGTGTCTGAAAAGGAAGAAGAGTTTTACTCTCCCATAGCTGAACCTCCAAGGAGAAGAAAGAGTTACAGTCTACAAGCCAAATTTGCCTCCAAAAAGAGAAGTGATCACTCCAATGCTGTCATTGAATTAAGCGATGATGAGTCTGTATCACAGGAAGCAAGTGCTGAAGATAGGACCAGTGATGAAGAAGTTGAATCAGAGGAAGATCTTGCTGAAGAAGGTTCTGAGAATGAAATGCAGCAAGAAGGATTCATTGATGGAAATGATCAAAATGTTTCAGGCTCCGAAAGAGAAAAAATGGAGAATGATTCCAATTCTGAAAATCAAGAATCAGAGGAACCAGCAGACTATCCAGTCCTCTCTCCTGTAAGAATCAGTAGAAGAATAGTGGTAGAAGTTTTTGATGAACCAGAAGAACCCCCAGTTGAAAGATGGGTAAAATATGGTGTCAGGAATCAGCATGTGAATGTTATTCCTATTTACATATGATTTGATTATGATATATATGCTTGCATTGAGAAAAGCTGTAAAGTCCTTTGATAGATAATAGAAACAAATGTACAAGGACTTAGAATGAATTGATCAAATGTGTTAGGTTGATCCTACACAAGAAAAACAGCTTTGTAAAGTCCTTAAAATGAAATGATGTACAAAGACTATAAATATAGAAAGATCAAACATGTTAGGTTAATTTTATGATGTAATAGATAGGCTTGTCTGATCGTCGAGCACTGCACCAGAAATCGTAGTCTGCCAGGAGAGTCACGAAAAACTCCAGAACTATCGAGGCAGAATCGTAGTCTCCAAGATAGCAGATCTCAGAGTTCGTAGACTGCCAGGAGAGACGAGGAAGGATAGTAGTGTGTCGAGAAGAACTTCCTCAGGGTAGAAAGTCCTTTGAGGAAGTCATGTTCGTAATCGTGAGAGACACCGCCACGAGCCTACCGAGCATCTGCCGAAACCAAGTCAGAAACGAATACTACACTCTGAGTTGTAGAGTCTACTGATTACATGCAAAGATCGTAGTCGTGTAAGATTAGATGAAGACAACGAGCACACGTCAGAAATCGTAGAGTGTTAAGATCTGATCTCGGAGTCGTAGTGTCTGCACAGCCAAAGCTGAATCGTAGAGTGCAGAACTAAAGACCTCAACAGATGTGCTCACAATGCCAAGGCAGAATCGTAGAGCAAATATGATTCTTAACGAATGAGCACTCCCAGAATATCCAAAGGAATGAAGCCTCTGGTTGGCATTGAAAAGATACATCCCATCTAAAGGAAACTAGAGAGCACTCAACGAATGGCATGCAAGCAAAGAGAAGATCTAAGCAGCAACCCAATCATCATCCAGATTGAGTTGTGAAGCCATTCAAGATGAAGTCTTCCACAAGATGATCTTAAGAAGACTTCAGTAACTGATTAAGGAAAGTCAACAGTTGCAGTAGCTGTCAAGTAAATAGAAGACAACGATTTTAAAAGGAACTAAGATCGTAGTGTTTGCCAAACAAAGAAAGAACTGATGGAGTATACACAGAGATACTGGTCATCCTCTGAAGAACAAGGCTAAAGTGATTAAGCATTGGGTCAGTCCATTGGTGATAAGTGAACGGGAGATCACAAGGAGAAAGCGAGCTGGACACGCCACAAATCTGAAGTGTCTTGCTATTCAGAAGGGACCAGAACAAAGAGCCAAGCCATCAGTATCTGAGAACGGTTAAGGCAAACAGAAGTGTTGAAGCACTGCGCAAGAGAAGGAAGATGTGTTCTATATTGAAGATCCAATCAATACTCTTCAAGATCGCAGTGTTGTCTCTACCAGTCAACAAGACACTACGATCAGGTCCAAGAAGACATGCATCAGAATCATAGAGTTTGAACAGCTGAAGATTGAAGCATTGGCAACAGTTCAATCTGAAGGTTGATATTCAGACAAGAGCTTATTAAGAGCATCGATGCAAAAGGACAACCTCTAATCAGGAAATCAGAAGGGGGAAATAAAGTCGTCGACCTGCCCGAGGCATTAAAGTGACATCTCTGATGGGGTAGGTGAAAAAGTAGATTGCAGTGTCAGAAAGTCATGTCAAGTCACATCTGCAGTCTGCACCAAACAACTCGAGATCTGTGAAGCAATTCAAAGAGCTTTCAATGGCTACTTTCCAATGAGAAGATTGGGAAGGAGTATAAATCAGCTAGAGCTTCAAAGATCAAAGGTTGCTGGAGTTGCTGAGTTTGGAGGAATGGTGGACTGATCTAACCAACGTAAATAGTGAGTGACCAATAAAGGTCTGAAGGCTCACTCTACGATCCACCAAGAACACTTAGAGATAGAAAAGGAAAGAAGTAGAAGTTAGAGTTCTACAATGTAGAAGTGAGAGTTCTACTACAGGAAGAGTGTTCTAAACTGCCGAGAGAAAGAAGAGAACCAATGTCATCTTGATGTTCATCATGGGAAGACTCTAAGTACCAGAGAGAAGAGCCTACAGTCATCTTAGCAAGTCCATCATGAGAAGGCATCAAGTAGCAACAAGGAAGATCACCAACGCCATCATGGTGGCAAGCATGAGAAATTTTCTAAGTACCTAGCAGAAGAGCTTACAGTCATCTTAGAAACCCATAATGTACAACCATCAAGTATCTAGATGAATGATCTTCAAGGTAGTTCATCAAGGGATCATCAGAAGAGGTTGAGTAACTGAAGAAGCTGAGCATCATGCAACACTCAACTGCACTTCAAGGATGATCAAGCCAAGCTGCTAAGTATAGAAGATGTTCAAAGCATAAAGACATCTTAGCAGCTCAGCACCAACAACAAACAAACAACTTAACAACAAGAAGCCAGGGCCTGAGGGGTCCTCGTCCGGAGGGAATAAATGAAGTTCTAAGCCTGCTGGGCTTGAAGAGTTCCCAAGGAACTAGAGAAGTTCCAAGGCTGCTGGCCTTGAAGAGTTCTTAGTGAACTGAAGTCCCAAGGCTGCTGGCCTTGAAGGAATCTTAGTGATTCAGGGTGCTGTCATTCCTTAGTGGAAATCCTGCTAGTTGAAAACAGAAGAGTGAATTAGGAGCTTGAGTCTCTGAACCACTTAAAACCCCTTGTATCATTTACTTTATGTCATTTATATTATGTACATTAACTGCTATAACTGCTATGTATGTTGTAAAGCCCACAAACTCAGGTACTTGAAACCCGAACTCGGTGTTTCACGATACCATTTCTATGAGCGGAATAATACTAATAATAATAACAATAATATAAAAATCTAACTTAACTTACATTTATCAGAGTCTAATCCCAAGTACGTAACCTTTACTATATTCTTTACATGATATATAATACATATCATTGTCTATATATTGTCTAACTATTACAAAAGACACTATTAAACATGTTCTGTTTGCTTTCCTTTTCACTTGTTCTTGTCTAAACCTTCGGGTTGATCACGCTTAGCTGAAAAATTTTAATTTAAGCAAGGGTGAGCATTTGGGTGCCCAACAAGTAATAATAATTATGAATATAATTAGCGGAAAAAATAAATATTTTCTTTGTACATCACTTCTACAATGAATTTATAGTTGTGAAGTAAACTGAACCGATAATAACAACATAACAATTCTATCTCAAAATTTTGAAACTACGTATTGACTATATATATAGGTATTAGTTGACAGATTATGAACATTGTTTTTTAGTTTTCGCTAAGGTTTAGCAGAACTTCATCTGTAAACCATCATAACTTACGGGCGTTAGGTTGTACTTCCCATGGGCCCTGTATTGATCAATACTACATTACAAGAACGATAGGATCGTTCACTCTGTCCGCCTTGGGCACATAAAACTTTTCCCGTGATCGGGATGTTCATACTTAGACTGGAATCCGAACCAAAACAATTTGATTGGATACAATAAGGTTTTTATCATATTCAACGACATTTCAAAATTTGTGTCTAGCTGATCAAATAGCTTAGACGGCTTCTATATATATATATATATCAACATGTGATTAAATACAATGATTATCCAAGTGGGGACACTTGTATAACCATATATAGAAATTAACGAACATAATATATATCTGAATTACCATATACTAACATGTTGATAAACAATGATCGGATATAGAATATATCACAATAGGGTTAATAATATAGTATAATAATAATATAATTCTGAAACTTCTTAGTCATGCCCATTGCATAAAGGAAATGCAAAGGTAAGGTACTTGCCTGATGCGCTGCTTAAAGTTCGTAACTTATTTCTATCTTTATATAACACCTATCAGTAATAAGATCATTTGATCGATTAGAATAACATACTATAACACATAGCACTGCTTATTGCAGTCAACACATAACCTAAGCACATTGTCACATATGTTCCACAACCATTGATTCACAAATAATCACTAATATAATCAAAATATCTAAGTCCAGATCAATTTCTGAAACATGTCGGTGTACCTACGGCTTTATCGGGTAATTATCGAGTCTAAGACTTTATAATGTAATCCCACATCTGTAAGTATCAATCATATTATTTTTAAATGACTTATAATAATTTTTTAAAACTTTTATTATAATTAATCATGAATTTTCAAACAACGGAATCATAATTAAATGATTTAAATATTAAATAATTCTACTATCATTAATATTTAATTAATATTAAACTATTCATGAAACCATTGCCAAAATGTTAAAGTTATTTATAATAACTCAAAATACTTTTAAAGTATTAATACTACCCTTAAATGATTTTAAAAGAATTAAAATCATTTTTAAATAATTATCATTAATATTAAAGTATTAATGTATTACTTATCAAAATATTAAAAGTCCTTAATCATAACTAAAAATATTTTAATTTATTTATATCCTATTCAAATAATTTTAAAGCAATAAAACCATTTTAAAACTATATATTTAATATAATTATTAAATAAATTTAATATCATTAATATTAAATTCATAATCATTATTATTAAATTATTAATGAAATTATTCTTTAAATATTAAAAGTTATATTTTATAACTTAAAATATCTTTAAACACTTTATTTTTATTTTAAATGATTTTTATAATATTAAAATCATTTTTAAACTAAATTATTTAATATAATTATTAAACAACTGTAATATCATTAATAATAATTAATTAATGAAATTTTCCTTTAAATATTGAAAGTTATATTTTATAACTTAAAATATTTTAAACTATTTATTTTCATTCAAAATGATTTTTCTAATTTTAAAATCATTTTAAACTAATTTATTTAATATAATTATTAAATAAATCTAATATCATTAATATTAAAATATTAATATTTTCATGATAAAATATCAAAAGTTATATTTTATAACTTAAAATATTTTTATAATCCTTTATACAATTTTATATAATTTTTAAATCATTAATTCTATTTTTTCATCATTTATTTAATATATGTATTAAATAAATTAAATATCATTAATATTAATTTATTAATGAAATTTATCACAAAATATTAAAAGTCATTAAAAATAACTTAAAATATTTTCTTATATCATAATATAATTTTAAATGATTTTTCATGTATTAAATTCATTTTTAAATAATTTATTTAATATTATAATTAAATAAATTAAATACTTTTAATATTCCAAAAATAATAAATATTTATGAAATATATTTAAAATAATTAAAAACTAATTTTCCAACCTTAAAATATATTTTAATAATTTATTTTGTATTTTAATAATTAAAAACTAATTTTTCTATTTATTTAATAAAACAAATAATTTTAGTAATAAAGCTGTCATTAAAGGACCTATAGCGGCAGGTAACCGTATATAGGTGTTCTTGAGTCATTTCTTGGCTAAACCGAGAAATTCATGGCGAGTTTTGAGTGTCTTTACTTTGATTTAGACGTATTGCTTTGATCATGATGTTTCTAGCCTATCTCTTGATCACAGTATGTAGAATTAGTGTAATACTATACGATTCAACAACAAAAATGAATAAACAACATAAAACGAAAGAGATCTGAGCCTCCAAAAGTCATGTCAGGCGTGTTCTTGAGTTTCTGGGCTGCCCAGAAACTCAAGCAGTTTCAAGGGTCTCTTTTGGAGCCTTGATTAATCCATTCTATTTTAATGTTTTAAGTGATGCCAATATATTAGATTGTAGTACTTATGTCATAGAACAACTTAGTATCACAAAAGCAACCAAACAACATCACATGTACAAGATTAAGGCTAGTCAAAGTTTATTCAAAACTGTGTTCTTGAACTTTCTGGGTTTTTCAGAAATGGAACCCAGGCAGTTGGTCAACCTATGTTTGACCGTGATTATTTTTTATTCTGGTCATGATATGAGTAATATAAAAGAATGAATCTATAGTGCTAATGTTAGGTTACAATAACCAAACAACAAGGTGGCCAAAACATTAAAACGAATCGAGATCAGAAGCTTTGAAAACCTTGTCAGAGACACACAGGAAATCAGTTTGCTTGATTTCCGGGGCTGTGGTCGGTCATTAACCGACTTTGACCACGATTATCTTACAACCTATGCATGATCGGGTACTACTAAAAGTTTCAGAACACAGATCTCACAGCATACAACAAGATCCAACATTGAAACAACAAAAACACGTAACAACAAAAGATCTATGAGGTCTGACATTTGACTGTCAGACTCAAAAACAACATTTTCCAGATTTCAAAAATTTTCAAATTCATGCACTTTGATGTTATTGATCCATCAACTACCAACCCAGATCAACTATATGGACTCCAAACAACATGTTTAACATGCAAAAACTAACATCTAACATGGAATCAAAGATCAAATTTCTTGGTTAGGGTTTATACCTTTCTTGGACAATTCTTTGATTCTGGGCTACTGATTTGATAAAGGTGTTCGTGGGACTTTGTTTGTGACTGATATACTTGCAAATTTTCGTGGGTTTCAAAGAGGGAGAAAATGGTTGAGTGGTGGAATAAAAATAAGTTAGCAAATGCAATTCTCTCTCTCCTAATCCATATATATATAACTTGTAATGTAATGGCTGAGTTGTAGTGGCTGGTATGCATTCAATTTCAGTCACATGGGTTCCTTAGGGTTGGCCAACAACTCTTACTAGGTCAAAGGCTAAATTTTAGCTTCAATTATGTAAGGGCAAAGTGGTCTTTTCTATTGTAATTTTAATGGCATCTTGGTCATTTAGCAAACCCTTAGGGTTTAACCCTAAGGTTTTGCACATTAAATTTGGAGGATTTCTAGTTAGGGTTTAAATTAAACTAAAAATAAAATTAGTTTCTAAAAAAATAAAAATTTAGGGTTTGATGATTAGATTAAGTTATCTAATTACCTTATACATTAACATTAGGGTTTAAAGTCCCCTAATTAGCATTAAGCTTCATCATTAAACGATTAGGGTTAATAACTTAGTAATTAAGGTTTTAAATTTGAAAATTAGGGTTTCCATTTATAAATTAGGGTTTTGAAAATTAGGGTTCTCCCTCATTTGTGTTAATATCAATAATACATGTCGTTAATCACATTATCATGATTACATAATGACTTAACAAATTCATAGGGTCGTAAATGGCCTTCGAATTATGGTTTCAAATTAATTAGGGTTTATAATTTAAATATTAGGGTTTCAAAAAAATATTAGGATTTCTAAATATTAATTAGGGTTTCTCTAATTAATATTAAATTCTATAATACACCACATATATCACATAACACTGTTATATAACAATATTGACTTTCTCATTTGAATTTAAAAATATGGTTAAACAAATTAATATTAGGGTTTGGTCATGATACATTAAAATTGACCGACCCTTAACAGTTCACACATATACAATACATATTTATAGCACTGAAATATCAAAATATAATTAATATTATATTATTATCCTCATTCCTTGATAAAAATCCAAAATTAGGGTTTGGATTCCATATCTGATTTATTCTTCATATATAACATTATTAATTAAGTTAAATAATTAACTTAATTAATCTAGCATAAATTCATATAATAAAATAAATTAATTATTTTAATAATTATAAAAACCTTTTCATATATTATTTAAATAATATATAATTATATTTTCATAGAAAATAAATAATAAAAACATTTCTACTATATTAAATATTATAAGAATATACTTTATAATAATCAATAATTTTAAAATAAAATTATTTGTAAATATTCATGTAATAAATATATTTTATTTATTACATAATTACATACACACATTATCTTATACAAATCCTCATCCTTAAAAAAAAAAATTATACGCAAAATTTCTGATTTAATTATATAGAAAATATCGGGTTGTTACATATGTTTTAACTGCTTACTACTAAATTCACTCTACGAACAATGTATGTCTGATTATGAATATATCAATGAAGGGGAGCTTTTACTTATTTCGTTGTGCTTGAAAAAGATTCTTATGTTTATCATATGCTAAATTATTAGCAATACAAAAGAAACCAGAAAAGTATTTGAAATAAAAAGGATCTATTCAACCCCCTTTCTAGATCTATTGTGCCTACTGGGAACTAACAAAATAGCTTAGATGACTTTCAATTAAGATATACATATTGGAAATCAATAAGTATGTATCAACATGTTCAATAATTATCCAAGTGAGGACACTTGTATAACAAATCTCAGAAATTTACGAACAGAATATATAACTTGTAAGACCCCGAATTTTATGAAATAAAAGTATTCAATTTTTTCTTAAAATTACTATTCAGTAAATGGTTAAGTTGATAAAAGTTTAAAGTTAAGGGTGATATATGAAATTTTTTTAAAATAAGCAAGTAATTATAAAATATTCTTTCTGTCGGGGAATATTCGTTTGGTCGTGGAATATTCTTTCTGTCGGGGAATATTCGCATACAACGACATGACCATTTGTGGGCCCATATAATGTAATAATCTGTCGAATGAAGAAAGCGACAAAAAGAGAGTTTTTAAATAACGACGTAGTTGTTACAATTAACATTGTTGGAATACCCTTTTGGTTAAAATACTGATGAATACGCGTTGTTGCACGACAAGAGCTGCGGTATTGCACCAATTATTGATTCTTACGTAGAAGGCACTACTCAATAATTGTTACGATAATTAATCGCTCGATTATTTTATTGATTCAAGAATTCTTTGCGTTGATATTTTATATTATCGTTATTTTAATAATTGTCACTACACAAGTATTTTCCATTATCGAAGCAATAGTTCATATTATTTGTGAATAATTAATTATTGATTTATATGATAAGAAAAATATTCATTTTATATGGATATAGATGGAGAAAATTTTAAAGTGACAATTGTTGAAAATTGATATTTTATCTTTTTCGATAAAATAATATTTTATTATATTATTATAATATAATAATGATGATATTTTACAATGAATGTGTGATATATGAGTATATGAGGAGGAAGAGTATTTTTGTTGCATTAAATGGTTAACACATGTTTTGTGTGTCGGTGGACCCCATTTCTTGATTGAAATTTGATTATAGCCTGTAAAATTGTCCGTTTGTGGATTTCGGTCAATTTCTGTTTGTATTTAGAAAACCTTTCTTCAGCAAAGTTGTAGAGAATTGAATTTCCTATAAAAATTCGCGAGATTCGAATTTTCTGATAAAAGGGCTATTTATTATGAATTATTGAAGTTTCGAAGTTCCAAAATAATTGATTTTTGGAAGTTTTATTTATGTTTTAAAAGAAAAACGTTTTTATCATTGTTGTGGGCCCCACTTACACATGTTAGATGCTGAATTCAGATGGTCAAGGTGGGCTAAGGAAAATTATATATATATTATTATTATATTAAATTTTCTGCTTTGGTGTTCTAAGCATTTTCCTATAAATAGGGTGCTTAGGTTAGAATTGAAAAATACACCAGAAACTGAAGTTTTCTCTCTATTTCTCTCTCTATATTATCGAGTGTATTCTTGTGAGTATTTTGATATCTTGAGTGTTGATATACGGTGCAAGTTCGTTCAACATTATTCCAGTCAGAAGTACTGCTCTTTTGAGGTATGGGATAGTAAGGGATTGTAAGGGGTGTTGTTTTCTTCAAAAATGATATTATTTCTTCAATATCATTATGCCAAAATGTTGGTTGAAAATTTTTATCAAATTTAGAACTTTTTCATATTGGGGTTACTATTCACGAGTTACTATTCATGATTTACTATTCATGAGTTACTATTCACAACGGGTTACTATTCATGAGTTACTATTCACAAGTTCCTATTCATGAGTTACTATTCATAGGTACTATTCACTACAAAATTGGTTTCTTTTTCTGACCAAATTATCGTTGATTTATGAATATTACTCTTGAAATTAAATGTAGTTGTTGATCCTATTGTTTTTATTATCATATATAACATTTTTATAACCTTGGTGATGGAATTTCTCTTTGACTTGAGTGTAAAGATGGGTAAAGTATTGGTATGATCGTGACTATGGGTTCTCTTTGGCCAGTAGTGCAAAGATGAATGATTTCTGATGAATATCTTTGGCTCGTAATGCAAAGATGACCTGTTGTTGAATATCTTTGGCTCGTAATGCAAAGATGACCTGTTGTTGAATATCTTTGGCTCGTAATGCAAAGATGACCTGTTGTTGAATATCTTTGGCATGTAGTGCAAAGATAACTTGTTGATGAATATCTTTGGCCTGTAGTGCAAAAAGACTTGTTGATGAATATCTTTGGCCCGTAGTGCAAAGATGAATTTATTAGTAGGATTATGAACATGAACTGTGATTTGGTATAACCATGATCTTTGATGTTTCAGGTGATGAAAATTAACTTTGTCCTAGATGAGGAAAGGAATTTAGAACTACAATTACGATTATGAGATATACACGTGATTGTGGACAGGAATTGTTGATTAATGTTACAGGGATAAAACATTGTTGATGGACTTTTAACATGGAGAAGATAATAGATTTTATGGTCTATTTAACTCTTCTAATGGATTGCTCGTTCCGCTGCAACTATGGTTGAAAAGTTTTATCATCTACCATATGTTCTAAATCTCTGATTTATTACTATTGAAGGCTATTGATAATTTATTTATCTTTAGTCATGATATTCTTTACTGAGCTAGTTGTGCTCACCCTTTTGCTTCATAATTCCTTTCAGGTAATACGAGTGTAGCTGGGTCGAGCGGGGGATAACAGGGGAATAAAACGGTGGTCATCATTTAGTAGTTATATTTGGTGAATCAACTAGGGTGAGGCGAACCCAATTTTGGAAGGGTGTTTTGCCACTATCATACAAGATATCTAATGACATACCACCTCGTGTCATCATAAGACAGGGTTGTGCTCATCCACTTGCTGAATATATTTACAAGTACTACCTATATAATCTTGGTGTTTGTTTGGAGTATAATTCCCAATTAGAGACAGTGGAGATAATGATATGTCAAGAGAAGACTCACCATTGGAAAGAATATGATAGTAATCTTCTCATTTTTTTGGGGGGTCTATTGGGTCAACCAAGGATAATTCTGTGGCCATATGATATCTATCATAACTTAGACGCATTGCCTCCCATGTACGAAGGTTTCCTTGAGCACTTCCCAAAGATTCTAATTTCTAAAATAGTTTTCGACTATACATTTATGTAAGGTGTCATTATAAGGTGTTATCCACGGTTGGGACATGAGTCATAGTTGGTCTATATTTGTATTTAAACTCACAGTTTATGTGTTGTCGTATTTTGCACGACAATTGTAGTAATAAAGTTGTAGTTGTTTCTGTACCATGTATTTGGTGACTCAGAATGGGTTGGATGGAATGGACCTATTTTGGGGTCGTCACATAACTGGATTATATAATAATACTGCAATGATAAACAATGATTGGATATAATTCAAGAACTGACATATCTACAAGGTATAGATATATGGACAATAATAATAACAATATAGTTCTGAAACTGGCTTACACGTGTCCATTGCATAAAGTAAATGCAAAGGTTAAGATACTTACATTAAATACTATGATTAATAACAATAAAGTTTAAAAGCTTGTACAATCAGAATATAATTCAATAACTGACTTACACAAGTTCACTACATAAATAGATATAAAGAGTAAAGATACTTTCGCCATGTAAAGTAGGGTTCAAATACTTGCCTTAAGCGTAATTTATCCACGTTAATAAATCAATCACTTTCGAATCCTATTTATAGCGTATTATAAGCACAAGATGCTCATTAGCTAACACCTTTTTATTCAAGTTTGACATGATTCTAATATGCACATATGGTACAAAATCAACTCATAAGTTTATCATGAAATCAAGTATCTAGTTACTTCATAATTAAGAATGCTCAAATTTAAGGGCTTTTTATTCATGGACTTTCATTATATAAAGCAAATACTATCTTATCACCTAATCCTCACATATATACATGCATCAGTAGGTTTGAAACTATTTTTAGCAATATAGGCATCATACAAGTCAACTGTCAAAAATTAGATTGCATGAGACTTGCCACGGTTAAGCTTCAAGTAGTGCCACAATTTCTTCGCTAAGCCAAGATTCAAATTGTCGCCTTGTGGTTTCTATCTGGTCAAGAACATAACATACATACTATCATGACAAAGGTCATTTCTTGGTTCTTAAGTCAATCTAGGTTTCCCATTTTCATAACATGGTTCTAAGTTAAACATTTCAACAAGTTAAGGCCATTCAAGGTCATGAAACCACAAAGTCTATCATGCTTGCTCTCTAAACATACAAGATAGTTATAAAACTCATATTAGGCATGCTTGTGAGTATTCATAACACATATTTGAAATTAACACCGCTTTGATTGAAAATATGCTTCGTTTATACTTTTCTTGAAAAATGATACACAAGCATGGTATATATATGTTTATGCTAAATGAGTGAGTCTAAGTATACCATCAAACGCGATCACAATTATCAGATTCTAACCCTCAAGGTAGTTTGACAATATTCACATTCAAAATTTGCAATTTTGTTTGTAAAGCTTACTATTAGGTTTAATAGGTTCATGCTTCCTTACTAGTCATAAGCAATGGTTTATTCATGCATTCCTAAGTCATACTAACATGCTTGCAAAGTCAGTACATAAACATGGCACACTTGCATATCAAGTTCATTTCTGAGTTCCTAAATTTATTTTAAACTCCACACTTTCGTTAATCATGCTAATCTAGTCTAAACATGCTCACATTAGGTTACTATATCTATATTGTAAGACCCCAAATTTTATGAATAAAGATTTAAATTTCTCGAAATATTTTTTTTAAAATATTATGGTGTGGATTTGATATAATGTTATAGTTGTGGGTAATATTTATAAATTTTGCAAAGTATGTAAGTTGTTATAAAATATTCGTTTGGTCGGGGAATATTCTTTTGTTTGGGAATATCCAGATGACTCAAGACAATCATTGGTGGACCCCACAATGTAAGTATTATCGTTGTTATAAAATGATGTAATTATCTTTTATAAAAATAACGACGAAAGTGTTACCGTTAAAACCGTTGAACTAGCCGGTAGTAAAAAGTACAAAGTAATAAGCGTAGTTGCATAAGAGTAATACCAGTATTGATTATTGATGCTTACATAAGAAGTCACTCGCTTATACTCAATTATTGCTAAAGAATTTACGTGATCATATCTCTCATATTATTGATTCAATTATTGTCACAAGATCATCTCAGATAATATGTTATATTACTAAATCAATAATTGAGACGACAAAGTTATTCATATTATTATTTTCAATATTGACAATGTCTAGAAGTTCTGTCAAGGAGAGGTTTGGTCACCTAATTGGGTGTCAATAAGGAGAAATCCTTATCGGAAAGCCCCCTCTTTTCCGGGACCGACCTGGTTGTTAAATATTGTGCATTATATTAATGATGAATAAGTTCGTGTTGATTAAAGATGAAATTGATAGTTCCATTGTGTTGGAATTATTAGTGTTAGTGAAAATCGACATTTATTTTGATAATAATTGATGTCTGGAGGTTATATTGACCAATCAGATAATTAACCGTATAAATGAGCAATTAATTGCTATTAATTCACATGCTTATAACTATGTGTTCACATATGTGTACTATTGATTCACATGATTTACTATTAGGAGAATTGGTGCAAAATTGATAATACTTGCATGACTAAATTAAAAATGGAGGTATAGATGAAGGTACTATACTGTAATTGTTTTTTTCACATAATTAGAACTATTGAGTCACATGATTTACTATTCGGGGAGGTGGTGCAAGTTTGATAATACTTGCAGGACTAAATTAATAATGATGAAAAAGATGAAGGTATTATATTGTAATATTTCGAGCCCCAAAACGTGCAATTATCGAAACTATATTTTCCTATAAATAGAAGCTCATTCTTCCTTCATTTCTCACCAATTCACTAAAGCTATATAGAATTATTATTATAGAGAAATTATATATATAAAGAAGAAGAGAAGTCTGCCACCTCACTATTCCAAAGATCCAATCTTCTTTTGAAGTAAGGGGTATTATTTCTTTCAGTATTCATGAAGAGAGCTTCATTATTCCATTCTTTATTATACGTTGAATATCCCGTCATGCGTAATTACGCATGACCCAGTTTTAGATTCTTTATTATTACGTTGGATATATCACATGCTGTGCAATTAATTACGCATGGCCTGGTTCCATTCTTTATTATTCTATTGGAATAACCTGTCTATGTGGATTACCGCATGCATAGTGAATGATCCTTCGTATTCATTCTTTATTAAATTGTGGAAATGATCTGTCTACGTGGATTACCGCATGGCGGGTGAAAATTCATTTGCAGTTTCGTATATTCTATTATACTTGTATGAGATATCATTTCTTTTGTACTTGTCATGAAATATCATTTTCTTTGGTATTTTTTTCTTTTACGAGTTACTATTCATGGGTTACTATTCACTCTAGTATTATTTACTCGGGTATTCGGGGCACTTTTTGTGCCAGAGTACTATTCACGAGTTACTAGTCACCCAATTACTATTCACTCTAGTATCATTCACTCGGGTATTCAGGACACTTTTCGTGTCGGGGTACTATTCACGGGGTATTATTCCCGAAGTACTATTCACGGGGTACTATTCACCCAAAAAATATATTATGTTGACAATGTGGACGTTATTGATTTCTGGATAAATTAAATTATAAATATTTAAAATTTATCCTTGAACGTGTTTTATTGAATTATTATGTCATTGTCATCATCCTCATGCTTATATTGTGATGAAAGTTATATTTGGCTTACGTACATAGATGGACTTGGTATGATTATGACCAGGGATTATTCTGTATAATCATGACCGTAATGTAACGAATGATGTGGTAAAAGTCCTCATTGGCTTGTAGTTCATTGATGGACAGTTGTTGGTATGATTATGACCAGAGATTATTCGGTATAATCATGACCATTGATGAATACACGAATATCCTTGGCCCATAGTGCATGGATAATTTGTGGTCGTGATACTAATGAATATCCTTGGCCGGAAAGTGCGGTATGATGTGGTTTATTTATTGTCGAGTCTCAAATGATAAAAGTGATGAAAAACTTTTTAAATCATAGAAGATAGTAGATTTTATGCTCTACTTGACTCTTCCAATGGATTACTTATTCCACTGCAGTTGTTGATCTAAAACTTGTTGTCTATTATATTCTATCAGTTATTATATTGTTGAAGGCTAAGGATAATTTATTCTGCATTATCTTAGTCATAATATTTCTTACTGGGCTAGTTGAGCTCACCCTTTCTTTCACTGTTCTCTTCATGAAATGAGAATATAGCTGGGACGAGTCGGGGAATGGATTGACGGTCCAGATGGTTGTTTTAGTAGTCCTCACTATTCTACGGAATAATGTGATAATAATTATAATGAGGACACCATTGAGTGTGGATATTGTCTAGATGACAATATTCTTGTTTAAACTCTCAGCTATGTTTTGTCGTATTTTATACGACTGTTGTATAATTAAGTTGTATTTGAATTTATGTACCATGTATCTGGCGACTCAAGATGGGTGATGTATACCTGTTTTGGGGGCGTCACATATATATACCCCTTACACATGCTTGCCTACTAGTATATGTCATAATGATTGATTAACACTTGGCAGATTATAAAGCGTAAGCTCAAAATCGAATTGTGGGGGACGCATTGCCCGCTGTGCCTCGGGGTTAATCTGACGTGAGTGCGTTACGTCTGGTTCAAGCCAGGAATAGTTTGCGTCGGCAGAAAACTAGCCCAAACACAGAAAGTACTCACGAAATTGATTCTAAACATTCATATCACAGTTGAAACATATTTATATGGTCATATAACAACTATATAACCAATACCCAACCTCATTAACATCCAATTCAATAAAATCAAGAATTTGAATTTAAAGAGTTCAAGAACTCTGTTTGACGGAAACTGAAAATGGAAAGCAAGAAAATGGAATTATACCTTTATAATGTGAAAGAACTTTCTCCTAAAGAACTCCCAAATGTCCTAGAATACTTGTATGCTATCAACCTCACCCTCTTTACTGGGTTATTTGAGCTCACTCTTTTCCTTTTTGTTCCATTTTTCATCTTAGGAGGCAAGAATATAACGGGAACTAGTTAGGGTGTGGAGTGATGTTTCAAGTCGGTTGTTTTAGCAGTCCTCACTATTTTGTAAAATAGTGTATCAATAATTGTAATGAGGACTCCTTTTGAGTTTGAATACTGTCTATTAGACAATATTTGTATTTAAACTCACAGTATATGTGTTGTCGTATTTTGCACGACAATTGTAATAATGAAGTTGTAGTTATTTCTGTACCATGTATTTGACGACTCAGAATGGGTGATGTATACCTATTTTGGGGGGCGTCACATATATAATATAATATATAATATAATACATATATAGATATACATGTATACATACACATGTATATTTTGTATATTACATAATAATATAATATAATATAATAGATATACATGTATACATACATATGTATATTACATAATAATATAATATAATATAATATAATTATATCACTTTCTTAAATATTTAGAACCTATAAAACTAGCCATCTTCTATGCCTATACCTACTTATGGCTCTTTTTCTACCCAAATCCACAAAATTCAAATCCCACTACATTCTTACTACCTCACTTTTCTCTTCAAGAAAGGCTACTACTTTTGTCAAACATGTGTTCTCAAACAAAAATTTAAGTTAGAAAAAAATAAGAATAAAAAAGAAAATATAGCGATAAATAGTACCTCATGTTCCAAGAGAAGTAAAAATTTCTAAATTTAGCAACCTTGCTAAGAATCAATACAGCCTGCAAATTAAATATTATTAAAATTTTGTTCAAACTTATATCACATTAGTACAATATCATTCAAACAATAATTTCTAATTTAAATAATACATTTGCTACTAAAATTTCTTCATGCTTGTAAATATCAATTTTAATCCAATTTCAAGAAGCTGAATCTCGCATCTTTTACCCTCGTCTTCAGCTTACATTGCTTGTGAACTGTACATTACAAAAATTCACTCAACCTTTCCAAACCACACTCTATGCCTTACATTTATAGTAAGTTTTACATTACAAAATTTTCACTTGGCACAACTCATATAGTGACATACAAAGAAATATCAATACATATTCAAAAGGGTGCCCCAAGTGTAAAATTATCTCTCAACAAAAGTACAAAATTAAATAGAATATTAAATACAATATAACAAATACACTAAATAGATACACGAAAAAAACTCATTCAAAATTCATATCACAATAAGTAGGACATCAACCACCAACGAAACATAATAATAACAAAACATCCAAACATATATAACAAAATTAAAAAAAAACACAAAAACATTACAATCGCATTCATCAACGAAACATCACATTCGCAAACAAAATCAACATTCATCAAAAAAATTACAATATTCCAACGAAACATCACATTCAAAACAAATATTACAATATTCTGACGAAACATCACACAATAACAAAAACAATAACACACATATAACGAGCAATACAAAAAATTACAATATTCTAAACAAAATTTAATAACTATCCGTAAACATATATAACACATTTTATTTAATATATATTTATATAATATATATAATATAATGTGTATCTATACATATACATATGTATATTACGTATATAATATAATATATAATATATAGTATAGATAATAATACATATATAGATATACATGATTACATACACATGTATATTATTATGTATATTACATAATAATATAATATAATATAATAGATATACATGTATACATACATATGTATATTACATAATAATATAATATAATTATATCATTTTCCTAAATATGTAGAACCTATAAAACTAGCCATCTTCTACGCCCTATACCTACTTACGACTCTTTTTTTACCCAAATCTATGACAAAATCCAAATCCCACTATATTCTTATTACCTCCCTTTTCTCTTCAAGAAAGGCTGCTACTTTTGTCAAACCTGTGTTCTCAAAAAAAAATTAAATAGAAAGAAATAAGAATAAATAAAGAAAATATACAGATAAATAGTACCTCATGTTCCAAGAGAAGTAAAAATTTCTAAATTTAGCAAGCTTGCTAAGAATCAATACAACCTGCAAAATATTATTAAAATTTTGTTCAAACTTATAATATCGCATTAATACAATATCATTCAAACAAAAATTTCTAATTGGCAAAACTAATGATTTCGCCACTATAGTTGGCAACTTTTATTTATTACATCACTGAACTTTTAATTTTTTGAATTACACCAGTAAACTAATTAAAAAAAAAGCGATTGGGTCATTCTGTTAAATTAACTTAACGTCAGTTAAACTATTTCATGTTTTTTTCCTATGTGGCTGGTAAAAGAAAAAGGAAAAAGAAAAGAAAATGACATGTTCAACTATTTCCATCTGTTTGGGCGTCTTTCCGGCTGGTCATTCTTTGCGATTCGCCGGTGATTGTTGTTATTCCAGTATGGGGCAGAGTGAGGTTGCATCACAGGGGTCGAATTATGGAGGTGTTATTAATATAGTAATCCACGTAAGAACAATGAGCCATCATGGCTGCCCACGACAAAATTAGCCCAGATCCAAAATAGCATTAACAACTACCACACCCAGAAACAAGGAGGAGATAAAAGAACATAGCAATTAATCACCTGAATCCAACCAATCAACCCAAACAATCAAAGATCAAATCAAGAAATGATTTTCAATAATAAACACCAATTATTACACCAAAATGAAAAAATCTATTAGAACGAAAAACAAACAAATCAAATAAGAACACCCAAACTAATTATTGAAGGGGAAATGCAATAGAACCGCAATAAATCAGCACAAGACTCCCAAATCTAGTCATGACAAAGATAAACAAATTAAAACATGAAACCCAGTTTGCACAAGCACACGGATCGACAGGATAAGACCTCAGATCTAAAGCACCGGAGCCAGAACAGAGCTCATCAATTGAACCCAGAATGTGACGACCAGAACAAGATCGAACCAACACCGCCAAAGATCTGAAAAACACCGGAAACGGGGTTATTTTTCAATCTGGTCGCGACACACAACTATTCAAAATTTAAATGGAATGGTACGCCGTACGACTGCACAGGATAAACCCCACCTTGAAGTTGTAAACTAACTGACCAAACTCCCCTTCCAAAACACACAAACGCTCTCATTTCCATTCTTTCTCTCTTTAGAATTCACTCCCAAAATCTCTTCTTCTTTGATTGCTTTAATTCTAGAATTTTGGAAGAGCTCAGATCTAGTAGAGATTGAATAGAGAATTACTAATCCATTTTTTCGGTGTTTTTCGTTATGGGTGGGGCAAATATAGAGGAAAGGGGTTGGAGATGGAGGAAAGGTAAAAAAAAAGAAGAGAAAGTATGAATATACTAATCCACGTAAGTACAGATGTCATTTTATTTTTATTTTCCTTTTTTTTACCAGCCACGTAGGAATATAATATGAAATAGTTTAACTGACGTTAAGTTAATTTAACAGAATGACCCAATTTTTTTTTTAAATTAGTTTACTGATGTAATTCAAAAAATTCAAAGTTCAATGATGTAATAAATAAAAGCTGCCAACTATAGTGGCGAAATCATTAGTTTTGCCATTTCTAATTTAAATAATAACTTTGCTACTGAAATTTCTTCATGCTTGTAAATATCAATATTGATCCAATTTCAAGAAGTTGAATCTCCCATCTCTTATCCTCATCTTCAGCTTACATTGCTTGTGAGTTGTACATTACAAAATTTTCACTCAACTTACAAAATTTTCGGCAAAACTATGAATTTAGCCACTATAGTTAGCAAGTTTTACTTAATGCACGACTGAATTTTTATTTTTTTGGATTACCCCATTAAACAAATTAAATTATTTTAATTGGATCAGTCTGTTAACTGTAGCTCAGTTCTGTTAATATCCACTTTAACTTTTTCCTACGTGGCTTTTTAAAAAAAAAGAAAAATGACTCAGCCACTATTGATATTCCAAATCAGCTTCTCTTTCATTATAAACTTACGCATTTGGTTATCTCAGACAAAGGATCTAGTGCTCCAAAACCAACTTGGAGATTAATTCGCCCAAAATTAGCTAGGAAAATTTGGGTTATTGTTATATTTCATCTCTTCAAAGCTTTCGAATACCAAGAGGAAGGTTAATGGCATCTTGTCTTAGTCGATCGTCATTGATTGCTATAAAAAGGGCGGAAAATAACCCTAGTTTTTTCGCATCAGCTTAAGTCTCAACAAGAATCAAAAATCAAAGGTATGTATTATTTTCTCGTTATACTGGGAATAAACATATGAATGATATTCCTATTTACATATGATTTGATTATGATATATATATGAATGAATATAAGTAGTGCTTGCATTAAGAAAAAGTTATAAAGTCCTTTGATAGATAATAGAAACATGTGTACAAGGACTTAGAATGAATTGATCAAGTATGTTAGGTTGATCCTACATAAGCAAAAGCGACTTTGTAAAGTCCTTATAAAGAAATGATGTACAAGGACTATAAATATAGAAAGATCAAGCATGTTAGGTTGATCTTATGATGTAATAGATAGGCTTATGCGATCGTCGAAACCTTTTTGCACGAGAAATCGTGATGCGCGAGGAGAGTCGAGGAGAACTTCGAGAGGCATCGAAGAAGAATCGTAGTCTGCAAGATAGTAGATCTCGGAGTTAAGTAGACTGCCGGGAGAGCGAGGAAGGATCGTAGTGTGTCGAGTAGAACTTCCTCGGGGCCAGAAGTCTCTTTGAGGAAGTCGTGTTGAGAATCGTGAGAGAGACTGACTGCCCACTAGAACATCCAAGTAGAACTCTCTGCGAAGTCCAAGTCGAAGAAGTCGTAGACTACACTCGAAGTCGTAGAAGTCTCTTGATCTAGAAGCCAAGTCGAGGATCGTAGACTACACTCACGAGTTCGTAGAGTCTATTGATTACATCACGAGGAGATCGTAGTCGAGCTATATCGGATGAAGACATCGAGCACAAAGAGCGAAATCGTAGAGTGTGTGAGATCGATCCGAAGTCGTAGTGTCTGCGGTAGAGAAAGGTGAATCGTAGAAGTCTTGAACTACGACCTCAACGGATGTGCTCACAATGCCAAGGCAGAATCGTGAAAGCAAATCGATTCTCAACTAATGAGCACTCCAGAATATCAAAGGAACAAAGCCTCTGGTTGGCCTTTGCAAAGATACATCCCACTTGAAGGGAACGAGAGAGCACTCGACGAATGGCATACAAGCTAAGCAGAAGATCTAAGCACCAACCCAATCGACATCAAGATTGAGTTGTGAAGCCATTCGAGATGAAGTCTTCCACAAGGAGATCGGAAGAAGACTTGATGGCGACTAAGGAAAGTCGACAAGTGCGATGGTTGTCGAGTGAGCAGGAAGACAACGATCTTGGAAGCAAGCAGAGATCGTAGTGTTTGCCAAACAAAGAAAGAAGCGATGGAAAGTGAACCAGAGATCTTTGGTTAGTCTCGAAGAACAAGGCTAAAGTGATTAAGCGTAGGGTCGGTCCATTGATGATAAGTGAGCGGGAGATCACAAGGAGGAGAAAGCGAAGTGGGCCAGCATACAATCTGAAGTGTCTTGCTATTCGAGAGGGACGGAGCAAGGAGTTAGGCCATCGGTCTCGAGAAGCAGTCGAAGAAAAGCGAAGTGTTGAAGCCTTTGCTGATAGAAAGAAGAGGTGTTCTACATTGGAGATCAATCAACACTCTTCAAGATCGTAGTGTTAACTCTACCGGTCGATGAGCAACACTCGACAAGACACTACGATCGAGGTCCTCGAAGACATGCATCGAGAATCGTAGAGTTTGAATAGTGAAGATTGAAGCATTGCAGCGGTTCAATCGAAGGGTAATATTCGGACAAAAGCTTATTGAGAGCATCGATGCAAAAGGACAACCTCGATCGAGAAATCGGAAGGAGGAAATAAAGTCTTGACACCTTGAAGACATTAAAGTGACATCTCGATGGGGTAGGTGAAGCGATGAAGCTACAATGTCGGATAAAGTATGACATGTCACATCAATGATCTACCTCTCATCGACTTCGAGATCTGTGAAGATATTTGAATAGCCTTCAAATGGCTACTTTCCAGCGGAAGGATTGGGAAGGAGTATAAATCGAGGAAGAGCTTCAAAGATCGAAGGTTCTTTGGAGTTTTTCGAGTTTAGATAACGGTGGGTATTCTAAACCATGTGAAATAGTGAGTCAGAAGGCTCACTCTACGATCCACAAAGAACACTCGAGATACATGCAAAGGAAGAAGTAGAAGTGAGAGTTCTACTATGTAGAAGTGAGAGTTCTACTACAAGAAGAGTGTTCTGAACTGCTGAGAGAAAGAAGAGCATCATGTCATCTTGGTGTCCATCATGGGAAGACTCTAAGTACCATAGAGAAGAGCTCACGAGTCATCTTAGCAAGTCCATCATGAGAAGACATCAAGTATCGAGAAGGGAGATCACAAAGCGTCATCATGGTGGCAAGCATGAGAAAGTTTCTAAGTACCCTAGAGAAGAGCTTACGGTCATCTTAGAAACCCATCATATGCAACCATCATGTATCAAGAGGAGCGATCTTCAAGGAAGTCATCGAGGGATCATCGAAGTGGTTGAGTGGCTGAAGAAAAGTTGAGCATCATGCAACACTCATTTGCACTTCAAGGATGATCACGCCAAAAAGCTACTAAGTATGAGAAGATGTTAGAGCATGAAGACATCTTAGCGACTCATTTCGGCACCAACTCAACAAACAAACAAACAACGAAAAAACTGAGGGGTCCTTGTCAAGAAGGACTAAATGAAGCGAGGGCACTGAGGGTCCTTGTCAGGAGGACTAAGCGAAGTTCAAACTTCTCTTGGGCTTGAAGAGTTCTAGGGAACTAGAGGAGTTCAAAGTTCTTTGGCCTTGAAGAGTTCTTAGTGAATTGAAGTCCAAAAGTGCTTTGGCCTTGAAGGAATCTTAGTGATGAGGGTCTTGCCCTTCCTTGGTGGAAATCCTGCTAGTTGAAAGCGGAAGAGTGGATTAGGAGCTTGAGTCTACGAACCACTTAAAACCCCTTGTGTCTTTTACATTATGTCATTTACATTATGTCTTATAAGCTGCTATAACTTGCTATATATTTTAATTGCTTACAACCAAACTAACTCTACGAACAATGTATGTTTGATTATGAATATATCGATGAAGGGATCTTTTACTTATTCATTTGTGCTTGAAAAGATTCTTATTTTTGTCATATGCTAATGTAATAGCAATACAAAATAAAAGAGAAAAGTATTTGAAATAAAAGGATCTATTCAACCCCCCCATACTAGATCTATTGTGCCTCTTGGGAACTAACAATTGGTATCGGAAGCGAGGTTCTCATGCTATATTCAAAAGCTAATCGCTTTGAGTGCGATCCCGAGCACAAACATTGTTCTAAACTTAGTTTAGTAGTAAGTAACTTGTTATATCTTGAGATGAGCTCACACGTTGGAAATATTGTGTATAGGTAAATGTGTGTATATACACTGAAATTTGCTTTCAGATTGGTCCATGTTCTCGATTATTACATCAACAAGACCAATCCTTACTGCGATCGATCTTGTAGTCGAAGACCAGGACGAAAAAGCTCAAGAGACATCAATGACAAAAGTCGAGCATCCACTGACTGAAAGATGAAGAGGCCATACATCTTTAAGAAATGCTTATCGAGAGAAGAAAGAAGATCTTCTCAAACTTATATACAGCCGACCGGTAATTTGGGTGCAACTTTTTGTAAACTAAAGGATGTCAAAGATTTTAATCTTTGAGATTCTCTTGGCCTACATCTTCAAGACCACTGATTGATTGATTAAAAAAAAGGTCAACAAGAGCAACAAAAGTTATCGAGGAGCAAATGTGAAGCTATGCACATCAATGCCTAAACTCGGTATATCTAAGATAAATATTTATTAAGAATGGCAGCGGTAAAAAGTGCGGTTCCTCACTATTATACATGTGTACATCATAAATGCACCTTCTTATGAACCATAACAGTATGATACGATCAAGAAGTCATAATCTCTACCTAAAAAAAGGTGAGAGAAAAAGTACCACGAGGATGGAAACTCAAATGTCTATAAACTTTCTCTCCATCAAGTTTTAGGTTGAAGATGACATCTTGAAGGAAATCTGAAATGGGTCATAAGAGCATCTGAGTCAAATTAATTCTATGTGAAGTAATCTTTCTTTGGTGGGTTAGTATGTATGTACAAATCCTTGTTCTAAGTGTTTGATAACACACAGTATGATCGATTCTAAAAGAGTATCTTGATGATGTGTGAAAGCTGATCACCTCCATGAATCAACTAGATACTCCTAAATCGTAGAGTTGATTCTCACTCTGTGAACACTTAAACATTGTGAACATAACTTGACAAATGATGAAACCATCAAAGATAAAAAGTGTGTTATTAAATGTCAAATCTTACACACACTCACCTTCTTTATGCATATCAAAATGTATTATCTAAAACTAGTTTTATGCATGAATATGATGTTGGTGATAAATGTGATGATTATCCAAATATAAGAGGAGCAGGGGTTTAGAAAACTAACCTAGCGAGGACCCATTTAATTATGGGTACCAAAATAGAAATATATTTAAACTGCTGTGGTACTTGGTGCAAATCGACCACACTAAGGAATCTTTGAAGTAGAAGACTTGATCAAGAAGACTAAACCAGTGAGAAGGCTAAGGGGTACATTGAGGAAATGATTACGATAAAATTCCTATATGTCAAGCCTATCCTTGAAGACCCACTGAGCTAACTTGAATGAAGCTCACATGGCTGCAAATCTGTATATGGAAGCAGGCCATGCAACCAAAGATGAAAAGGGTCTATATATGCTCAAATCAAAGAAAAGCATGCTTTATATGAGAAGAATCCTCAAGGAAGCTCACTCGGAGGATCATTGAGCATCGGTCGAGAGGAATTCATTACAGGAAGCGAGAACTTCACAAACACAAGACTATCAAAGAAGACTACGTTCGTAGTCTTTGTCAAATGATCGTAGAGTGATCGATCTGAAAATATCCATGCCTACGATATGAGGAGATCTAAGTGATAATGGTGATTCGATCGGAAGGAGATATGCTGAATTTGCCTTCAAATGAACCTAAAGTAATGGAAAAGGGAATCACATCTATGAGAAAATAACATCAACCATGGGGAAGCGGTGATCATTGAGAAACAATGATCTTTGAGTTATACTATGAAGAAATGTACGACTCTGAGTCCCAAAACTTTGTGGTGATAGAACAAATGAAGATCCATAGTCGGTAGGAGCGTCTCAAAGCGTACTCTTGATAACCCTTCGACCACCTGACTCAACTCAACATCGTGAAGTGCCTACGATCAAACATATGATCGTAGTGTAAAAGCGAGGAGGACACCACGATTGACGACAAATACAATTGTCTAAAGTTGGTAGAGGACCTCCCCACGAAAAAAGGTCGAATGAGATATCATTGCAAATCACTTCTAAAGTATTTCATCTGGAAAGCGCCTCGGGGACAAACGACCCTTAGCTCACTCTAAGAGGTTGGCCCTTCGAAGCTACCTTAACCCGGAAGAATTGCTTGATCAAATTCATCTCGAGGACCCGAAGTCGGTCAGCGATCGTGAAAGTCGAGGTTGAAGAGAACTCCACGATCGCGGTGCTGACCTCAGCGATCGTGAAGACAACTCGATCGCGATCGTAGTAGTCTACAAAAGGTACTCCGGTTCACAAGGAGCTTGGAAAATGAGACAATTGCTCAACCATTCAAAATGAGGAGATAAGTTTGAATATATCGGTGATCAAACTATCTTTGCATCAAAATGAGGATAAAAGTCAAAAAGCCATCCACTGCGGCATCTCTCAAAAGTTGATCGTTGAGTCAACAAAGGAAATCGTAGAGTCCATATTTGCCTTACCATGCTACTCTCTGAATCAAAAGGTCGGCGGTGAAAGCCACGTCGATTAAGCGTCTACTCTTCAAAAGGAAATATCTAGCTGAAAAGTTATGGGAATTCTGACTCATTCTTGGGCATCCATGACCAATGGTCGGTTGACACATCTTTGGTTATCAAGAGTTAGAAGAGCGCCATAAAGATAATTTCAAATCTGCTGAGACAGGTTATCAAAAAGCTATCGAACCTTTCTCCTCCCATTTCAAACCTAAAATCCTCTCAAAGAGCTAAGCAGATTAACACTCGAGCTTTATCAAATCACAATCGACCATCTCTTATAAACCTCTCTAAATCAAATACCCACATTCTTGAAGCTGCTCAAATGGAAAAGCTGGCGAGTAATCTTTGGCATTATTTCGGAACCAAGTCGTTTGAGAAATCGAAAAGAAGTTGGAGACATTCTCGAACTTGTGAAGAAAAGCTGGATTCTCGAGAATGCCTTGAGGCTAGCACTTTCGAGTATCGTTGACTGGTTAAAGAATTCTACTCAAATGCCTCCATAAACTCGGAACCCTTTCTACCAAGGTCGAAAGGTCGGTCTCTAAAAGTGAAATCTTGACCTCAATCAATGCCTAGGTTTTTCCTAACCAAGGGTGAAGAGCCTTGATGATGTCGATCTGGAACAAGCAAAAGGAGATCATGGGGTACCAAAGAAACCCTAGTCTGAAAGACATGAAGAAGAAGGAGTTTTCAGAAGAATACGAGTTCTTCTTTGAAATAGTTGGAAAATGCATCTTGTCTTGAGGACCTTTGCACATGACACGATCTTGACCAGCAGTTGAAGATAATGTCGACAATAGTTACGAAGAAACAAATCAACTTTGGAGCTATCTTGTTTGATCAAATCTCAAGTGGGTAGAAAAATTTGAGTTGAAGAAGTCCATAGAAAAACCCACGACTAAGGTGTTTCATGGTAGGAGGCTTTGAGTATTGTGATGAAGAAGAAGCTAGGAGGAAGATCGAGGATGATGAGGAGAACCTTTGAATGTTCACAAAGTGATGTCTCCACAATTATTTGTGAATTGGAAGAAGAACCCCAAGGAGAGGCAGAAGGTGACAAGCTGGGGGCGAATGCGCAGAGACCTCTGCAAAGAAGAGGAAGATAGAAGAGGTAGAAAGCTACGAAGTCGATGACTCTGTACCAATGAGAAATCACACTGACCGCGGAGAAAGAAATCCGGAGGTGTGAAGAAAAGTGGTGATGTGAAGAAAGCCAGACCCCATCAAGAAGAGTCTCCACAAAGATAAAGATGAAGAAAAAAAGGCCTAGCTTCTTTGAAACAACAAAAAGAGAAATGTGAGGTTACTTGAGGCCCATTCAACAAAGAAAGCTAAGGTGGAAAATAAACCGACCTCGACTTCCCAAAATAGTACATCGATGAAGAAGGGCGTGAAGTCGTGAAGAAAAGGAGAGCAGATGTCAAAGGTGAGTCCTCATGAGACCAAATCCGGTGGTGAAGGTGAAAATTTGGATTAATGAATGAAAATTGACATCGATTGATGAAGAGGAATGCTCAAAATGGCTAATCCTCGAGCATTCACTCTGATGATGAAGAAGAGATTCAAGATGATGACTACATCCCCAAAATGCAAGCGCCCCAACAAGCCCGGATAATGGGTGAATGATGTTGATTCTAAAGAAGAAGAACAAGCCCCTTCGATCTGAAAGCCCTCAAAATGACTCGAAGGGTGATGAGTTCTGAGAAGAAGAAGATTTGCCCTTGCCGGTCTTTGAACCCCAAGGAAGGTTATCTGTTGAAAGAGAGGTGAGTCGAAGAAGAAGAAGAAAGTCTAACTCTCCCAAAGCTGAACCTCGAAGAAGAAGGAAGAGCTACTGAATTATGCAAGCTAAGTTTGCCTCCAAAAGGAGCGATGATCAATCAAATGCCATCATTGAATTAAGTGATGATGATGAGCATGTATCACAGGGAAGAAAGTCTTTGAGGATAGGACCCGACAATGAAGAAGATGAATCGGAGGAAGATCTTCTTTGAAGAAGGTTACGGGAATGAAAAAACGTGACAAGAAGAATTCAACTACTTTGGAAGTGATCAAGATGGTTCGGGAGCTCAGAAAGAAGAAATGGAGAATGATTCCAATTACGAAAATCGGGGAATCGGAGGAGCGAGAACTCTATCTGTCCTCTCACCGGCAAGATTCAATGAAGAAGAATAGTGGTGGAAGTCTCAAATGAACTACCGGAAGCTCCACGGAAAGATGGGTGAACTATGGAAATGAAGCATTTCGAGGTAGTAAGAATGACTACCTTTGACATAGCTAAAAAGCTGGAACAACATGGAGCTAAGATTGCTCGACCATTCTCTATAATCCACGACGACTTCTTGATGAGATGGTTCTTCCGAGTGGATGCCATGGCTAAAGGCCCATCTTGAAGGAGATGGAAGCTACCTCGGTGGTCTTCTCTCACTTTCCAAGCATTGGGTGGTAGCACAAAACTTCCCAAGGGTAAAAAGTTTTGCTACAAAGATGATCACAAAACCGGCCCCACTTCAAAGTCTATCGACATCTTTGGAAATCACTACATCCCCTACGATCGTAGAGTGGACTCTCGAGGAAGAAGGAACATGACAGAGGAGATGATCGTAGAGTCTGGTCACTCTCTTCTTTGAGATTATTCAAATTCAAAATCGAAGCTTCAAGCGACCCGAACTTTGCTATCGACATTCCCTCATCCTCGACCGACAATTGGTACTCAGCGATTATTGATTCTCAAGCTTTTGAAAATCTGTCCAAGAATGAAAATCGTAGAGTCGATCGATGCTCGACGAAAATTTGCCCAACAAGAGGATCAAACTATTTTGGGCGGGAACTCTTGAAGAGTTACGATGAACTAAGTGAGAAAATATCTCTACTCCTTTGAAGAGTCACGAAGTTGGCGGCAATGACGGAGATAATTCATTCGAGAACAAACTTCAAGCTACTATGGTGATGTATCTCTCAAACTCAAGAGAGAGATAACATCTATCGAAGGCCCATACAAGATCAAAAGCGAAGCTCTCTGAGTTGGAAGGCAAATGAAGAGCAGATCAAGCCCTCTCGACAAGATTGACGACACAAGCGTCTTTCTCGGTGCAACTTGAGCTTGAGGCCAGCAGGAACTCAAGTTTGAAGTTGCCGACTCCTCTACCTAATGGGGCGACTTATGTCCAACATGGGCGACTCTCACAAATGATTAATGACAAAAGGGGGAGAAAAGAGGCATAGTAAAGAGGAAAGAGCAAGAGGAGCAAGAGGCACTCAAAGAAGAAGAGAGGAGGGAGAGAAGAAGAAGAAAAGAAGGCGCAATGAAGAAGAAGAATCATCATCATCGAGGGGGCGGAAGATGATGATCACATGATCATGAGTGCGAGGGGGCATGTTGAGGAAAGATCTTTGAAGGGAGCAAAGCAAAGGCAGAAGGTCATCATCTAGGGGAGCAAGAGCGAAGAAGAACAAGCGGATGAATAGGTGATCAGCAGACATCACGGAAACATACATGGAGCCGAAGAGGTACATCTCTAACTAGTTAGGTATGTTACGGATCCGAGGATGTAAAATGTCTTAATGTATAAATTGCCATATCTTTATAAATGACATTCATGATTATCATTTTAGAAATCTGATTTGCTCCTTTGTATATAAGATTCATTCATAACATGCATATGCACTTATTTTTTTGTCATAATCAAATAGGGAGATTATGGGAATAAACATATGAATGATATTCCTATTTACATATGATTTGATTTGATATATATATATATATATATATATATGAATGAATATATGAAAGTATGCTTGCATTAAGAAAAGTTATAAAGTCCTTTGATAGATAATAGAAACATGTGTACAAGGACTTAGAATGAATTGATCAAGTATGTTAGGTTGATCCTACATAAGCAAAACGACTTTGTAAAGTCCTTAAAAAGAAATGATGTACAAGGACTATAAATATAGAAAGATCAAGCATGTTAGGTTGATCTTATGATGTAATAGATAGGCATCGATCGTCGAGCTTTGCACGAGAAATCGTGATACGCCGGAGAGTCGAGGAGAACTCGAGGAGGCTATCGAGGCGAGAATCGTAGTCTGCAAGATAGTAGATCTCGGAGTTAAGTAGGCTGCCGGGAGAGCGAGGAAGGATCGTAGTGTGTCGAGTAGAACTTCCTCGGGCCGAAGTCTCTTTGAGGAAGTCGTGTTTAGAAAATGAGGCTGGCGACTGCTTCTGGTAAGTAGAACCTCTAAATAAAAAAGTCGAAAGCCAGTCGAGGAAGCGTAGACTACTCGAAGCCAAAAGTCGAGGTAGAGACTCTCTTGATGTGAAGTCCAAGTCGAGGATCGTAGACTACACTCGAGTTCGTAGAGAGTCTATTGATTACATCTGAGAGATCGTAGTCGAGCTATATCGGATGAAGACATCGAGCACAAAAGACGAAATCGTAGAGTGTCGAGATCGATCCAGAAAGTAGTAGTGTACTTGCGGTAGAAAATTTGAATCGTGAAGTCTTGAACTACGACCTCAACAGATGTGCTCCTGATGCAAGCGAGAATCGTAGAAGCAAATCGATTCTCAACTAATGAGCACTCCGAGAATATCAAAGGAACAAAGCCTCTGGTTGGCACTTTGCAAAGATACATCCCACTGAAGGGAACGAGAGAGCACTCGGCGAGTGGCATACAAGCTAAGCAGAAGATCTAAGCACCAACCCAATCGACATCAAGATTGAGTTGTGAAGCCATTCGAGATGAAGTCTTCCACAAGGAGATCGGAAGAAGACTTGATGGCCGACTAAGGAAAGTCGACCAAGTGCGATGGTTATCAGTGAGCAGAAGACAACGATCTTGGAAGCGGCCAAGAGATCGTAGTGTTTTCCAAACAAAGAAAGAAGCGATGGAAAGTGAACCGAGATCTTTGGTTAGTCTCACGAAGAACAAGGCTAAAGTGATTAAGCGTAGGGTCGATCCATTGATGATAAGTGAGCAGGAGATCACAAGGAGAAAGCGAAATTTGGGCGTGCGCATACAATCTGAAGTGTCTTGCTATTCGGAGGGGACGAGCAAGCGAGGAGTTAGGCCATCGGTCTACGAGAGACAGTCGAAGCAAGCGAAGTGTTGAAGCCTTTGCACAATAGAAGGAAGAGGTGTTCTACATTGGAGATCAATCAACACTCTTCAAGATCGTAGTGTTAACTCTACCGGTCGATGAGCAACACTCAACAAGACACTACGATCGAGGTCCTCGAAGACATGCATCGAGAATCGTAGAAGTTGAATAGTGAAAATTGAAGCATTGACAATGGTTCAATCGAAGGGTAATATTCGGACAAAAGCTTATTGAGAGCATCGATGCAAAAGGACAACCTCGATCGAGAAATCGGAAGGAGGAAATAAAGTCTTGACTGCCCAAGACATTAAAGTGACATCTCGATGGGGTAGGTGAAACGATGAAGCTGCAATGTCGGATAAAGTATGACATGTCACATCGGTGATCTACCTCTGTCGACTCGAGATCTATGAAGATATTTGAATAGCCTTCAATGGCTACTTTCCAGCGGAAGGATTGGGAAGGAGTATAAATGGGAAGAGCTTCAAAGATCGAAGGTTCTTTGGAGTTCTTAGAGTTTGGAGTAGGTGTGGACTATTCAAAACCGTGTGAAATAGTGAGTCAGAAGGCTCACTCTACGATCCACAAAGAACACTCGAGATACATGAAAAGGAAGAAGTAGAAGTGAGAGTTCTACTATGTAGAAGTGAGAGTTCTACTACAAGAGAAGAGTGTTACGAGCTGAGAGAGAAAGAAGAGCATCATGTCATCTTGGTGTCCATCATGGGAAGACTCTAAGTACCATAGAGAAGAGCTCACACGGTCATCTTAGCAAGTCCATCATGAGAAGACATCAAGTATCAAGAAGGGAGATCTAAGCGTCATCATGGTGGCAAGCATGAGAAAGTTTCTAAGTACCTAGCGAGAAGAGCTTACGGTCATCTTAGAAACCCATCATGTATGACCATCGTGTATCGAGAGGAATGATCTTCAAAGCGGTCATCAAGGGGTCATCCGAAGTGGTTGAAATGGCTTGAAGAATTTGAGCATCATCTGACACTCAGCGCACTTCAAGGATGATCACGCCATGTTACTAAGTATAGAAGATGTTGAGCATGAAGACATCTTAGCGACTCGGCACCAACTCAACAAACAAATAACTCAACGAAGCGGGGCTGAGGGTCCTTGTCGAAGGGACTAAATGAAGCCGAGGGCACGAGGGGCACTTGTCGGGAGGGACTAAGCGAAGTTTCAAACTTCTTTGGGCTTGAAGAGTTCTAGGGAACTAGAGGAGTTCCAAGGTCTTTGGCCTTGAAGAGTTCTTAGTGATTTGAAGTCCCGAAGTGCTTTGGCCTTGAAGGAATCTTAGTGATTCGAGGGTCTTTGCCCTTCCTTGGTAAATCCGCTAGTTGAAAGCGAGAAGAGTGGATTAGGAGCTTGAGTCTCTGAACCACTTAAAACCCTTGTGTCTTTTACATTATGTCATTTACATTATGTACTATAACTACTATAAGCTGCTATAAGCGCTATGTATGTATGATTATTTTAAGAATCTCTACTTACAACAAACTAACTCTCTGAACAATGTATGTTTGATTATGAATATATCAATGAAGGGATCTTTTTTACTTATTCTTATGTTTGTCATATAATGTGCTAAAAGAGAAAAGATTCTTATGTTTGTCAGATGCTAATGTAATAGCAATACAAAATAAAAAAGAAAAGTATTTGAAATAGGAAAAAGGATCTATTACAACCATGACAAAAGTATTCCAAATCAGCCCCAAAATTATACTAAAACTGCAGTTAATAGCTCAAAGGGTTACAACCATGACAAAACATTCTAAAATAACCCCAAAAGGATACTAAAACTAAAACAGATCCATATGGAAGAGCCTTCACGGTCCCCCATCTGCAGCAGTGCTATAGCCAAACTGTGTTCCACCACCATTGCCTGATCCTTGCCTCACAGTTTCAGTCCTCTCCCCAACTGTA
The DNA here is from genome assembly GCA_020205605.1 of Panax ginseng. Classification (NCBI taxonomy): domain Eukaryota; kingdom Viridiplantae; phylum Streptophyta; class Magnoliopsida; order Apiales; family Araliaceae; genus Panax; species Panax ginseng. The sequence goes on along the minus strand of CM035146.1, from coordinate 59,652,785 downwards.
CCACCTTGTTTTCTTTTCACCTATAATTTGAGTATATGTTAGTATGTACATTTCATAATTGAAGGAAACATATAAATGATACAACTTTAGAATATAAATAACTCACACTAAGCTTTGGCTTTTTGGCAGTATGTTGTGCTTCTGGACCATGTTGTGCTTGGCAGGTGTGTTCCTACAACCTGCTTTATTATGTCTGTGACGCCAAATACATGGTACAAAATTCAAATACAACTTAATTATACAACATTCGTGTAAAATACGACAAAATATAATCTAAGAGTTTTTAATAAGAATATTGTCATCTAGACAATATACAAACTCAATGGAATTCTCATTACATTTATTGTCACACTATTTAACAGAATAGTGAGGACTACTAATGCTATCCTCTGGACCGTCACTCCATTCCCCGACTAGTCCCGACTACGTTCTCATTTTCTAAAGAGAACAGTGAAAGAAAGGGTGAGCTCAACTATCCCAGTAAGAAATATTATGACTAAGATAATGTAGAATAATTTATCGTTAGCCTTCAATGTTGTTAAAGCGATAAAATATAACAAACATCAAGTTTAAGCTGCGGTGAACAAGCAATCCATTAGAAGAGTCAAGTAGAGAATAAAATCTACTATCTTCTATGATTTAAAAAGGTTTTCATCACTTCTATCATTTGAGACTCGACTTTTTAATAAATAAACCACATCATCCACATTACTACGGCCAAGGATATTCATTAGTATCACGACCACAAATTATCCATGCACTACGGGCCAAGGATATTCGTGTATTCATTAATGGTCATGCTCATGCCAACAACTGTCCATCAATGCACTACGGCCAATGAGGACTTTTACCACATCATTTGTAACATTACGGTCATGATTATACCGAATAATCCCTGGTCATAATCATACCAAGTCCATCTATGCACTACAGGCCACAGATGACTTTCAACATAATACAAACTTGAGGATGATGACAATGATATAAGAATTCAATAAAACAAGTTCAAGAAATAATTTATCCAGGAACCGATAACGTCCAAATTGTCAACATGATACTGCTTTGTGGAGTAAAATTCAAGAATGCTCAGAAGAATATTTCCATGAAAAGATACTGGATGAAGCGCAAATATCAAGGATATTCCACTAATTTCATGGAGTATAAAAGTCAAAACTTTAACCAACTAAGTATAATAAAGAATGGAATAACAAAAGAATTCACCAGGCATGCGATAGACCGCATAGACCGGTTATTCCAACAGAATAATAAATAATGGAACCAGGTCATGCGTAAACGCACAGACATGATTATCCAACTGAATAATAAAGAATGGAATAACAAAAGAATTCACCATGCATGTGATAGACCGCACAGACAGGTTATTCCAACATAATAATAAATAATGGAACCAGGTCATGTGTAATACGCACAGACAGGATGTTCCAACAGAATAATAAAGAATGGAATAACAGAAGAATTTCACCATGTATGCGGTACTTCGCATAGACAGGTTATTCCAACAGAATAATAAATAACGGAACTAGGTCATGCGTAATTCGCACTGACAGGATGTTCTAACAGAATAATAAGGGAGGGAATAACAATAGCTCTCTTCAAGAACACGAAAGAAATAATACCCCTTACCTTAGAAAAAACTGGATACTGGAATAGTGAGGTAGTAGACTTCTCTTCTTCTTTCTCTATATAATTTCTCTCTATAATAATTGCTCTAAAGTTTTTGTGAATTGGTGAGAAATGAAGGAAGAATGAGCTTCTATTTATAGGAAAATATTGTTTCGATAATTGCACATTTTGGGGCTCGAAATATTACAGTATAATACCTTCCTCTTTTTCTTCATTTTTAATTTAGTCCTGTAAGTATTAACAAACTTGCACCACCTCCCCTAATAGTAAATAATGTGAATTAATAGTTCATTCATGTGACTCAATAGTATAATCATGTGAAAAACTAATTCTGAGTATAGTACCTTCAACTATACCTCCATTTTTAACTTAGTCATGCAAGTATTATCAATCTTGCACCAACTCCCCTAATAGTACAAGAATGTGATTCAATAGTACACACATGTGAACAAATAGTTATATAAGCATGTGAATTAGTAACAATTAATTGCTCATTTATCCGATAAATTACCCGATTTATCAATATAACCCCCAGACATCAATTATCATCGGAATAAATGTCGATTTCCACTAACACTAATAATCCCAACACAATGAAACTATCAAATTCATCTTTAATCAACACAACTTATTCATCATTAATATTATAACTCACAGTATTTAACAACCAGGTCGTTCTCAGGAAATTAGAGGGGGCTTTCCGATAAGGATTTCTCCTTATTGGCGCGCAATTAGGTGACCAAACCTCTCATTGACAGAACTTCTAGACATTGTCAATATTGCAAATAATAATATGAATAACTTTGTTGTCTCAATTATCGATTTAATAATAATAAATATAATGCAGATGATACTGTGACAATAATTGAATCAATAATATGAGAGATATGATGCAAAGAATTCATCTTGCAACAATAATTGAGTATAAGCGAGTGACTTCTCACGTAAGCATCAATAATTAATACCGTGTGCTACTATGCGCCCACACGCGTATTCATCGTACTTTTACTACCGGGTAGTTCAACGGTTTTAACAGTAATACTTTTCGCCATTATTTTTATAAAAAGATAATTACATCGTTTCTAACTACAACAATACTTCCGTTGTGAGGTCCATTAATGATTGTCATTGGTCATCGAATATTCCCTCGTTAAAATGAATATTCCCCGAACCAATCGAATATTATATAACCACTTGCTTACTTTGCAAAATTTGTAAATATTACCCACAACTATAACATTATATCAAATCCACACCATAATATTCAAAAATATATTTCGAGAAAATTATTCTTTATTCATAAAAGTTGGGGTCTTACAATGTCCATATTGTTTGCATTTGGAACACATCATTGGAGTCCGTTTACTTGAAATTTTACCAGTCTGCTTTTGTTCTTCAGTTGGATCTTTCCTTCTACATCTCTTTGGCCTTCCAGCCAATCTTTTAGTCAATGGAGGCAACAAGATTGGTAAGTCAGTGGTAGGCCAACCATTTCTACCAATCATGGGCATTAACAGATGGTTATATGACTTGAGATAGGTTTCAATGTAGTAACAAGGGTCCACAAAATCCTCAACAGGCCTCTCTTGATGAAGTATCCCAGTAGCAGCATGATGGCAAGGTATTACAGATAATTGCCATACCCCACAAGAGCAGGTTTTTTTCACTATATCCACCACATATTTACCATACCTGTCACTCACCTCATACATATGCCCCCCATCCCAATGGTGATCAGAGTACCTTGTCAATTCAATAGACCTATTCACTTTAGTTAGTATCCTATGACATAATTTTCCATCTCTTTTTAGCATCTGATCTCTCTTGATATGGATTCTCTCCATTACCTGAGTTTTTATGTCTTCAAACATTGTTAAGATGGGTTTATACCTAGCCTCTAGGATCCAACTATTAAAACACTCTGACATATTGTTTGTCACTACATCACATTTGGTGGTGGTATCAAAGTAAGCCTTACTCCAAAGTTTAGGAGGGATGCCTATCAAGGCAGTGTGTGAATCCTTTGACTCCTTCCTGATATCCTTCATTGCCTTTCGAAAATCAGTAGGATTGTTGGCCTTTGATGCCTTCCAGAACATAACCCTCAAAGCTGCCCCAGGGAACTTTTTTCTCCAATTTGCATATATGTGTCTTGCACAACATCTATGCTCTGCTTGGGGTAGTAACTCCTGAATAGCAGGCACCAAACCCTATGCAAATAAACAGGATTTTTAGTATAATGATATAAATGTGTAATGCAAATTATTGTTAAGATGTAATAAAAATAAAATCAAACTGCACCTTTTGTTGATCAATAATTAATGTCCATCCCCTGCCTTGTTCTGATCCAACATCATTGCATAACAAATTTAAAACCAGCTCCAACTGTCTTTATTTTCACTTTCCACCACAGCCCAAGCTATTGGGAACATCTGGTTGTTAGCATCTCTACCTATTGCAGTTAACAGCTCCCCTCTACAATATTTCTTTAAAAACAACCATTAAGCCCAATATTAGCCTGTGACCCTCAAACCAGTTCTTCTTCACAAAGATCAAAACAAATATACATCCTTTGAAACCTTTTGGAGTGCCCCGATCCGGTCCCTAATTTAATACATGGAACGGAAAATAACTACAACTTTATTACTACAATTGTCGTGCAAAATACAACAACACATATCTTTGTGAGTTTTAATACCACCTATGACTCATGTCCCAACTATGGACATCACCTCACATTGATACCTTACATAAAGGTGCAATCTATAAGCTGTTTTAGAAATTAAAATCTTTGGGAAGTGCTCAAAGGAAACCCGTACATGGGAGGCCATGCGTCTACAGGTTATGATAGATATCATATGCCCCTGAGAATTATCCTTGGTTGACCCAATAGACCCCAAAGAAAAATGAGAAGATTACTATCATATTCTTTTCAATGGTGAGTCTTCTCTTGACATATAATTATCTCTTTTTTGTCTCTAATTGAACATTATATTTCAAATAAACTCCAAGATCATATAGGTAGTGCTTTCGTAGATATACTCGGTGAGTGGATTTGCCTGACCACATCTTATGATAAGCGAGGTTGTATGTCATTAGACATCTTGTATGATAGTGGCAAAACACCCTTCCAAAGTTGGGTTCGCCTCACTGTTTTTATCACCTTAAACAATTATTCTATAACTATTAAATTGATTCACTCAATAAAATAACTACTAAATGATGACCACTGTTTATTATTCCCTTTATTATCCCCCGCTCGACCCGGCTACACTCTTATTATTACACTAAAAGGAATTGTGAAGCAAAAGGGTGAGCACAACTAGCTTCGATAAAGAATATTATGACTAAAGATAATTAAATTATCAATAGCCTTCATCGATGTAATAAATCGGAGATTTAGAACATATGGTAGATGATAAAACTTTTCAACCATAGTTGCGGTAGACGAAGCGATCCATTAGAAGAGTCAAATAGACCATAAAGTCTATTATCTTCTCTATGTTAAAAGTCCACCAACAATGTTTTATCCTGTAACATCAATCAGCAGTTCCTTTCCACAATCATATGAATAACTCATAATCATAATTGTGATTCTAAATTCCTCTTCGCATCGAGGCGAAGATAATTTTCATCACATGTCTTTACGAAACATCAAAGATCATGGTTATACCAAATCACAGTTCTTGTTCATAATCATACTAATAAATTCATCTTTTGCACCACGGGCCAAAGATATTCATCAACAGTCATCATCTTTGCACTACATGCCAAAGATATTCAACAACAAGTCATCTTTGCACTACATGCCAAAGATATTCAATCAATAATTCATCTTTACCTTACTGGACCGAAAGATATTCATCGATAATTGATCTTTGCACTTCTGGGCCAAAGATATTCATATCTCAAATAAATACATAATCATTTGAGAATTTATATAAACCATAATTATAACCATATATGTTGATCGATTCACCTTTGCACTTAAGGTAAAGATATTCGATTATAAATTCAATGGTCATGATCGTACCGGTCAACAATTGACTTTTGCCTTCTTGGCGAAAAGAACCTATAGTCACGATCATACCAATAATCTACCCATCTTTACACTCAAGTCGAAGAGAAATATCATCATTAGGGTTATAAGAATGTTATATATGATAATAAAAACAATATAATCAACATATAGATTTAATCTCAAGAGTAAGATTCATAAATCAATGATCTCATAACACCTTAATCAAAATGTTATAAATCACTTAATAATCTCATAATCTAATATTATTAATATTACCACAATATTTTAATCATTTCTTAAACTTATAAACAATTTATTTTAATTGTTTACACTTTACTAATAAATGCATTTAATCATCCTAAAATGCCAAACTCATAAGATTTCATCACCAATAACCAAAATCCTCATCAAAAATCTGCATATACCTTATATATGATTCTCAAGCCATAAAATCATATTTTCCAATTTTCTTACTTCACATAACATATTTAATTCATTTACTCATAACTAGAATATTTTCATGAAAAATACCAAATCAGTTTCAAAAATATTTTTTTTACGGGATTTAGCATAATATAGTCCCATATTGAACATATATTTTTTCGAATTTTTAAAATTCATTTACTATTTTTCACATGGCCAAAACCATAGAATATTGAGACATTTATCATAAATTGTACTTTTATCCAAAAATTCCAAAATTTACTGAGTATCTTGATATTATATAGATGTACTCCCAATAAAAATTTCATCAATTTTGGAGTTAATCACAAGGAGTTATAAGCGGTTACTTTTAAAATAGTCTTTTCTCATAAAATCCATAACTCCTAATCTATACATCCAAAAATCGCCATTTTGGACACAATCTACTAAAACTCATCAAAATATCATTTCAAATTTTTCCAGAATTTTTGAAGGTTCAGAAAAAATTTTGAAATTGAAAAAAAACATAATAACCACTTACATCTTAACGACAATATCCCTTACCTCGAAAAAAGCGTTACTTACATTTGGAATAATATTTGAGCGAACTTGTAGTATAGCAACACTCAAGATATCAAAATACTCACAAGAATACACTCGATAATATAGAGAGAGAAATAGAGAAAACTTGAGTTTACGGTGTGATTTTCAATTCTAACCTAAGCACCTATTTATAGGAAATTGCTTAGAACACCAAAAGCGAGAAAATTAAATATAATAATATTATATATAATAAAATTTCCTTAGCACACCTTTGAATCTGAATTCAACCATTTAACACATGCAAGTGGGGCCCACAACAAAGTGTAAAAAAGCGTTTTTCTTAAATAAAATAATTAAAACTTCAAAAATCAATTATTACGGAACTTGAACTTCAATAATTCATAATAAATAGCCCTTTTATCGGAAAAATTGAACCACATGTCCTTTCCATAGGAAATTCCATTCTCTACAACTTTTTGAGAAGAAAGTTTTCCAAATTCCAAGCAGAAATTGGCCAAGAAATCCACAAGCAGACGATTTTACTGGTATAATCAAATTTCGGTCAAAATTTGTGTACACCATCATGTTTAACATGTGTTAAACATTTTTGTAACACACAAAACATGTGTTTAGCATTTAATGCAACAAAACTACTCTTCCTCCTCATTTATTCATATATCACACATTCATTGTAAAAATATCACCATTATTATATTATTGTAATATAATAATAATATATTTTATCGAGAAAAGATAAAATATCAATTTTCAACAATTGTCACATTAAAAATTTTCTCCATCTATAACCACATAAAATGAATATTTTCCTTATCATATAAATCAATAATTAATTATTCACAAATAATATTCTGAGAATCACAATCTTGTGACGAGGCGGTTCGGAAAAAGGGGCTTTCGATAATTTTTCTCTTCTTCTTTGGCGCATGATTAGATGACCAAACCTCTCCTTGTGAGAACTTTCTAGACATTGCCAATAATGTTATCTAATAATATTATCCAAATAATATGAATTATTGATCAGATAATGGGAAATCTTTGTCTTGTAGTGACAATTATTGAAACAACAATAATATAAAATATCAGCGTAGCAATTATTGAATCAATAAAATAAAATATTGAGCGATAATTCTTTGTAACAATTATTGAGTAATGCCTTCTTACGAAAAAAAAAATTATCATGCTTCATGAATAGTACTCGTGAATAGTAACTGAATAGTAACTCGTGAATAGTAACTCGTGAATAGTAACTTTCATGAATAGAATAGTAAGTGAATAGTAACTCATGAATAGTAATTATAAAAAATTGAATACTTTTATTTCATAAAATTCGGGGTCTTACAATCTCCCCTCCTTATGAAATTTCGTCCCCGAAATTTACGTACCTGGTATTTCAAAGAGTTGAGAATACCTTGCTTTCATTTGATTCCATCTTCCTGTCATCATGATTTCTCCATTGCTTTCATCTCACTGTATTTGGATATCATTCTAGAATCTGACTCAAAAAGGTTAAAAGGTTAATTGACATATCACAATTTGTCGACTTAAGTAAAAAATTAAGACTTAGGTAGGACACACTTTAGCGAAGGATTTACTCGTCTCTCCCCTCTAGTTCTATTCCCGATCTCTTGGAGATCATATCCTAAACTACGATACCCAATTGTGGCCCCCAAAATAGGTCCAATCCATCCAACCTATTACGAGTGCGCAAATACATAGTGCAGAAAATAACTACAACTTTATTACTACAATTGTCGTGCAAAATACAACAACACATATCTTGTGAGTTTTAATATATATACAGCTGTGACTCATGTCCCAACTATGGATGACACCTCACATTGATACCTTACATAAAAGGTACAATCTAGAAGCTGTTTTAGAAATTAAAATCTTTGGGAAGTGCTCGAGAAACCTTCGTACATGGGAGGCCATAAATACAGGTTATGATAGATATCATATGCCTTACGAATTATCCTTGGTTGACCCAATAGACCCCAAAGAAAAATGAGAAGATTACTATCATATTCTTTTCGATGGTGAGTCTTCTCTTGACATATAATTATCTCTCGTTGTCTCAATTGAACATTATATTTCAAATAAACTCAAGATCATATAGGTAGTGCTTTCGTAGATATACTCGGCAAGTGGATTTACCTGACCACATCTTATGATGACAGCGAGGTTGTATGTCATTAGACATCTTGTATGATAGTGGCAAAACACCCTTCAAAGTTGGGTTAGCCTCACCCTATTTGATTCACCAAAATAAATATTAATAACGTATATATAAATATATGACACACTTATCTAAGTTCTCGATACAATTATTATTTTCCATACTTTTTTATGTGGGGAGAACCTCAACAACTATAGACCACCATTCTATTCCTCCTATTATCCCCGGCTCGACCCATTTACACTCTTATTACACGAAAGGAATTGTGAAGCAAAGGGTGAGCACAACTAGCTTCGATAAAGAATATTATGACTAAAGATAATTAAATTATCAATAGCCTTCATCGATAATAAATCGGAGATTTAGAACATATGGTAGATGATAAAACTTTTCAACCATAGTTGCGGTGAGCGAAGCGATCCATTAGAAGAGTCAAATAGACCATAAAGTCTATTATCTTCTCCGTGTTAAAGTCCACCAACAATGTTTTATCACTGTAACATCAATCAACAGTTCCTTTCCACAATCATATGAATAACTTCATAATCATAATTGTGATTCTAAATTCCTCTTAGCATCGGAGAGCGAAGATAATTTTCATCACTGTCTTTACGAAACATCAAAGATCATGGTTATACCAAATCACAGTTTCTGTTCATAATCATACTAATAAATTCATCTTTGCACCACGGGCCAAAGATATTCATCAACAGTTCATCTTTGCACTACATGCCAAAGATATTCAACAACTTGTCATCTTTGCACTACATGCCAAAGATATTCAACAACAAGTCATCTTTTTACTACTACGGACCAAAGATATTCATCGATAATTGATCTTTCACTCTGGGCCAAAGATATTCATATCTCAAAGAAATACATAATCATTTGAGAATTTATATAAACCATAATTATAACCATATATGTTGATCGATTCACCTTTGCACTTAAGGTAAAGATATTCAATTATAAATTTGATGGTCATGATCATACCGATCGACAATTGACTTTTACTTCTTGGCCAAAGAGAACCTATAGTCGCGATCGTACCAATAATCTACCCATCTTTACACTCAAGTCGAAGAGAAATATCATCATTAGGGTTATAAGAATGTTATATATGATAAAAAATAATATAATCAACATATAGATTTAATCTCAAGAGTAAGATTCATAAATCAATGATCTCATAACACCTTAATCAAAATGTTATAAATCCTTAATAATCTCATAATCTAATATTATTAATATTACCACAATATTTTAATCATTTCTTAAACTTATAAACAATTTATTTTAATTGTTTACACTTTACTAATAAATGCATTTAATCATCCTAAAATGCCAAACTCATAAGATTTCATCACCGATAACCAAAACCCTCATCAAAAATGCATATACCTTATATATGATTCTCAAGCCATAAAATCATATTTTCCAATTTTCTTACTTCACATAACATATTTAATTCATTTACTCATAACTAGAACATTTTCATGAAAAATACCAAATCAGTTCAAAAATATTTTTTTACGGGATTTAGCATAATATAGTCCCATATTGAACATATATTTTTCTCGAATTTTTAAAATTCATTTTTACTATTTTTCACATGGCCAAAACCATAGAATATTTAGACATTTATCATAAATTGTACTTTTATCCAAAATTCCAAAATTCTGAGTATCTTGATATTATATAGATGTACTCCCAATAAAAATTTCATCAATTTTGGAGTTAATCACAAGGAGTTATAAGCGTTTACTTTTAAAATAGTCTTTTCTCATAAAATCCATAACTCTAATCTATACATCCAAAAATCGCCATTTTGGACACAATCTCTAAAACTCATCAATTATCATTTCAAATTTTTCCAGAATTTTTGAAGGTTCAGAAAAATTTTGAAATTGAAAAACATAATAACCACTTACACACTTACATCTTAACGACAATATCCCTTACCTCAAAAAAAGCGGTACTTACATTTGGAAATAATTTGAAACGAACTTGCATTAGTATAGCAACACTCAAGATATCAAAATACTCACAAGAATACACTCGATAATATAGAGAGAGAAATAGAGAAAACTTGAGTTTACGGTGTGATTTTCAATTTAACTAACTAAGCACACTATTTATAGGAAATTGCTTAGAACACCAAAGCGAGAAAATTTAATAAAATAATAATATATTATAAAAAATTTCCTTAGCACACCTTTGAATCTGAATTCAACAATTTCATTTAACACATGCAAGTGGGTCCCCCACCAAAAAAAAAAGCGTTTTTCTTAAATAAAATAATTAAAACTTCAAAAATCAATTATTACGGAACTTGAACTTCAATAATTCATAATAAATAGCCCTTTTATCGGAAAATTTGAACCACATGTCCTTTCCATAGGAAATTCCATTCTCTACAACTTTGCGGAAGAAAGTTTTTCCAAATTCCAAGCAAAAATTGGCCCAAGAAATCCACAAGCAGACGATTTTACAATTTATAATCAAATTTCGGTCAAAATTTGTTCCCCACCATCATATTTAACATGTGTTAAACATTTTTTGTAACACACAAAACATGTGTTTAGCATTTAATGCAACAAAACTACTCTTCCTCCTCATTTATTCATATATCACACATTCATTGTAAAAATATCACCATTATTATATTACTGTAATATAATAATATATTTTATCAGAAAAGATAAAATATCAATTTTCAACAATTGTCACATTAAAAATTTTCTCCATCTATAACCACATAAAATGAATATTTTCCTTATCATATAAATCAATAATTAATTATTCACAAATAATATTACAGAATCACAATCTTGTGACGAGGCGGTTTCGAGGAAAGGGGCTTTCGATAAGGATTTCTCCTTCTTGGTGGCGCATGATTAGATGACCAAACCTCTCCTTGTGAGAACTTTCTAGACATTGCCAATAATGTTATCTAATAATATTATCAAATAATATGAATTATTGATCAGATAATGGGAAATCTTTGTGTAGTGACAATTATTGAAACAACAATAATATAAAATATCAGCGTAGCAATTATTGAATCAATAAAATAAAATATTGAGCAGTAATTCTTTGTAACAATTATTGAGTAATGCCTTCTTCTTACGAAAAAATTATCATGCTTCATGAATAGTACTCGTGAATAGTAATGAATGAATAATAGTAATGAATAGTGAATGAATAGTAACTCGTGAATAGTAACTCGTGAATAGTAACTCGTGAATAGTAATTATAAAAAATTGAATACTTTTATTTCATAAAATTCGGGGTCTTACAATCTCCCCTCCTTATGAAATTTCGTCCCCGAAATTTACGTACCTGGTATTTCAAAGAGTTGAGAATACCTTGCTTTCATTTCAGATTCCATCTTCTCTGTCATCATGATTTCTCCATTGCTCATCTCACGTATTTGGATATCATTCTAGAATCTGACTTCAAAACAAAGGTTAATTGACATATCACAATTTGTCGACTTAAGTAAGAAAAATTCGACTTAGGTAGGACACCTTTAGCAAAGATTTTTCGTCTCTCCCTCTCTCCCCTCTGATTCTATTCCCCGATCTCTCATGGAGATCATATCCTAAGCTACGATACCAATTGTGGCGCCCCAAAATAGGTCCGATCCATCCAACCTATTAAAAGTGCGCCAAATACATGAGTAGAGAAAATAACTACAACTTTATTACAACAATTGTCGTGCAAAATACAACAACATATATTATGAGTTTGTGAGTTTTATATACCAGCTGTGACTCATGTCCCGACTATGGATGACACCTCACATGATACCTTACATAAAAAGGTGCAATCGATAAGCTGTTTTAGAAATTAAAATCTTTGGGAAGTGCTCGAGGAAACAACCGTACATGGGAGGCCATAAATACAGGTTATGATAGATATCATATGCTTACGAAATTATCCTTGGTTGATTGATAGACCCCAAAAAAAAAATGAGAAGATTACTATCATATTCTTTTCGATGGTGAGTCTTCTCTTGACATATAATTATCTCCTTTGTCTCTAATTGAAATTATATTTCAAATAAACTCCAAGATCATATAGGTAGTCTTTCGTAGATATACTCGGTGAAAGTGGATTTACCTGACCACTGTCTTATGATAACACGAGGTTGTATGTCATTAGACATCTTGTATGATAGTGGCGCCTCACCCTATTCGGTTCACAAAATTAAATATTGGCGTATAAGCCTGACACACTCTATTTGAGTTCTCGATAAAACCAATACTATAACTAGAGAACCTCAGTGACTATAGACCATAGATTCTATTCCTGTTATTCCCCACTTCGACCCGACTACACTCTTATTACACGAAAGGAATTGTGAAGCAAAAGGGTGAAGCACAACTAGCTTCGATAAAGAATATCATGACTAAAGATAATTAAATTATCAATAGCCTTCATCGATAATAAATCGAGATTTAGAACATATGGTAGATGATAACTTTTTCAACCATAGTTTGCGGTGGTAGACAAGCGATCCATTAGAAGAGTCAAATAGACCATAAAAGTCTATTATCTTCTCCATGTTAAAAGTCCACCAACAATGTTTTATCCTGTAACATCAATCAACAATTCCTTTCCACAATCATATGAATAACTCATAATCATAATTGTGATTCTAAATTTCTCTTCGCATCGGAGCGAAGATAATTTTCATCACTGTCTTTACGAAACATCAAAGATCATGGTTATACCAAATCACAGTTCTTGTTCATAATCATACTAATAAATTCATCTTTGCACCACGGGCCAAAGATATTCATCAACAGTTCATCTTTTACACTACTACGGGCAAAGATATTCAACAATCAGTCATCTTTACTACATGCCAAAGATATTGTCATCTTTACACTACGGACCAAAGATATTCATCAATAATTCATCTTTGCACTACTGGGCCAAAGATATTCATATCTCAAAGAAATACATAATCATTTGAGAATTTATATAAACCATAATTATAACCATATATGTTGATCGATTCACCTTTGCACTTAATTTAAAGATATTCAATTATAAATTCAATGGTCATGATCATACCGATCAACAATTGACTTTGCCTTCTTGGCCAAAGAGAACCTATAGTCACGATCGTACCAATAATCTACCCATCTTTACACTCAGAAGTCGAAGAAATATCATCATTAGGGTTATAAGAATGTTATATATGATAATAAAAAACAATATAATCAACATATAGATTTAATCTCAAGAGTAAGATTCATAAATCAATGATCTCATAACACCTTAATCAAAATGTTATAAATCACTTAATAATCTCATAATCTAATATTATTAATATTACCACAATATTTTAATCATTTCTTAAACTTATAAACAATTTATTTTAATTGTTTACACTTTACTAATAAATGCATTTAATCATCCTAAAATGCCAAACTCATAAGATTTCATCACCAATAACCAAAACCCTCATCAAAAATCTGCATATACCTCATATATGATTCTCAAGCCATAAAATCATATTTTCCAATTTTCTTACTTCACATAACATATTTAATTCATTTACTCATAACTAGAACATTTTCATGAAAAATACCAAATCAGTTCCAAAAATATTTTTTTTTGGGGATTTAGCATAATATAGTCCCATATTGAACATATATTTTTCTCGGATTTTTAAAATTCATTTACTATTTTTCATGGCCAAAACCACCGAATATTTAGACATTTATCATAAATTGTACTTTTATCCAAAATTTCCAAAATTTACAGAGTATCTTGATATTATATAGATGTACTCCCAATAAAAATTTCATCAATTTTGGAGTTAATCACAAGGAGTTATAAGCGGTTACTTTTAAAATAGTCTTTTCTCATAAAATCCATAACTCTAATCTATACATCCAAAAATCGCCATTTTGGACACAATCTACAAAACTCATCAAATTATCATTTCAAATTTTTCAGAATTTTTGAAGGTTCAGAAAAATTTTGAAATTGAAAAACATAATAATAACCTTACATCTAACGACAATATCACTTACCTCTTAAAAAAAAGGTACTTACATTTGGATATACATTTGAACGAACTTGCACCGTATAGCAACACTCAAGATATCAAAATACTCACAAGAATACACTTTCGATAATATAGAGAGAAATAGAGAAAACTTGAGTTTACGGTGTGATTTTCAATTCTAACCTAAGCACCTATTTATAGGAAATTGCTTAGAACACCAAAGCGAAGAAAATTTAATATAATAATATTATATATAATAAAATTTCCTTAGCACACCTTTGAATCTGAATTGACAATTTAACACATGCAAGTGGGGCCCACCAAAAACCAAAAAAAAGCGTTTTCTTTAAATAAAATAATTAAAACTTCAAAAAAATCAATTATTACGGAACTTGAACTTCAATAATTCATAATAAATAGCCCTTTTATCAGAAAATTTTGAATCCACATGTCCTTTTTATAGGAAATTCCATTCTCTACAACTTTGCGGAAGAAAGTTTTTCCAAATTCAAAGCAGAAATTGGTAAAGAAATCACAAGCAGACATTTTTCAAATTTATAATCAAATTTCGGTCAAAATTTGTGTCCACCATCATATTTAACATGTGTTAAACATTTTTGTAACACACAAAACATGTGTTTAGCATTTAATGCAACAAAACTACTCTTCCTCCTCATTTATTCATATATCACACATTCATTGTAAAAATATCACCATTATTATATTATTTGTAATATAATAATATATTTTATCGAGAAAAGATAAAATATCAATTTTCAACAATTGTCACATTAAAAATTTTCTCCATCTATAACCACATAAAATGAATATTTTCCTTATCATATAAATCAATAATTAATTATTCACAAATAATATTACGAGAATCACAATCATTTGACAGGCGGGTTCAGGAAAGGGGCTTTCGATAAGGATTTCTCTTCTTGGCTTGGTATGATTAGATGACCAAACCTCTCCTTGTGCGAACTTTCTAGACATTGCCAATAATGTTATCTAATAATATTATCCAAATAATATGAATTATTGATCCGATAATGGGAAATCTTGTGTAGTGACAATTATTGAAACAACAATAATATAAAATATCAGCGTAGCAATTATTGAATCAATAAAATAAAATATTGAGCGATAATTCTTTGTAACAATTATTGAGTAATGCCTTCTACAAAAAAAAAATTATCATGCTTCATGAATAGTACTCGTGAATAGTAACTCGTGAATAGTAACTTCGTGAATAGTAACTCGTGAATAGTAACTCGTGAATAGTAAAAGTAACTTCGTGAATAGTAATTATAAAAAATTGAATACTTTTATTTCATAAAATTCGAGGTCTTACAATCTCCCCTCCTTATGAAATTTCGTCCCCGAAATTTACGTACACAGTATTTCAAAGAGTTGAGAATACCTTGCTTTCATTTTGATTCCATCTTCCTGTCATCATGATTTCTCCATTGCTCATCTCACGTATTTGAGGATATCATTCTAGAATCTGACTTCAAAACAAAGGTTAATTGACATATCACAATTTGTCGACTTAAGTAAGAAAATTAAACTTAGGTAGGACACACTTTAGCGAAGGATTTTCTCTCTCCCTCTAGTTCTATTCCCGATCTCGCACTTGGAGATCATATCCTAGCTACGATACCAATTGTGGCGCCCCCAAAATAGGTCCAATCCATCCAACCTATACTAAGTCGCCAAATACATGGTGAGAAAACAACTACAACTTTATTACTACAATTGTCGTGCAAAATACAACAACACATATCTTTGTGAGTTTTAATACCAAATATATATCATGTGATGTGTCCCACTATGGATGACACCTCATAATGATACCTTACATAAAAGGTGCAATCGATAAGCTGTTTTAGAAATTAAAATCTTTTGGAAAGTGCTCGAGAAACCCGTACATGGGAGGCCATAAATCTACAGGTTATGATAGATATCATATGCCCACGAAATTATCCTTGGTTGACCCAATAGACCCCAAAAAAAAATGAGAAGATTACTATCATATTCTTTTCAATGGTGAGTCTTCTCTTGACATATAATTATCTCCATTGTCTCCAATTGAACATTATATTTCAAATAAACTCAAGATCATATAGGTAGTGCTTCGTAGATATACTCAATGAAGTGGATTTACACTGACTTGTCTTATGATGACACGAGGTTTATGTCATTAGACATCTTGTATGATAGTGGCAAAACACCCTTCCAAAGTTGGGTTTAGCCTCACCTATTTGATTCACCAAATTAAATATTAAATGACGTATATAAATCGACAACTACTAAGTTCTGATAAAATTATATTCCATACTATTGGAGGAGAACCTTGACAACTATAGACCACATTCTTTACACATTTATTACACTCTTATTACGAAAGGAATTGTGAAGCAAAAGGGTGAGCACAACTAGCTTCGATAAAGAATATCATGACTAAAGATAATTAAATTATCAATAGCCTTCATCGATAATAAATCGGAGATTTAGAACATATGGTAGATGATAAAACTTTTCAACCATAGTTACGGTGAACGACGAAGCAATCCATTAGAAGAGTCAAATAGACCATAAAGTCTATTATCTTCTCCATGTTAAAAGTCCACCAACAATGTTTTATCCTGTAACATCAATCAAGCAGTTCTTTTCCACAATCATATGAATAACTTCATAATCATAATTGTGATTCTAAATTCTCTTCGCATCGAAGAGCGAAGATAATTTTCATCACACTGTCTTTACGAAACATCAAAGATCATGGTTATACCAAATCACAGTTCTTATTCATAATCATACTAATAAATTCATCTTTGCACTACACGGGCCAAAGATATTCATCAAAGATCTTGGGCCAAAGATATTCATCAAGAATTAAATCATCTTTCATCTTTCACTACATGCCAAAGATATTCAACAACAAGTCATCATATTTGCACTACGGGCCAAAGATATTCATCGATAATTCATCTTTTGCACTACTACGGCCAAAGATATTCATATCTCAAAGAAATACATAATCATTTTTTGAATTTATATAAACCATAATTATAACCATATATGTTGATCAATTCACCTTTGCACTTAAGCTAAAGATATTCAATTATAAATTGAATGGTCATGATCATACCGGTCAACAATTCAACTTTGCTACTCTTGGCCAAAGAGAACCTATAGTCACGATCATACCAATAATCTACCCATCTTTACACTCAAGTCAAAGAGAAATATCATCATTAGGGTTATAAGAATGTTATATATGATAATAAAAACAATATAATCAACATATAGATTTAATCTCAAGAGTAAGATTCATAAATCAATGATCTCATAACACCTTAATCAAAATGTTATAAATCACTTAATAATCTCATAATCTAATATTATTAATATTACCACAATATTTTAATCATTTCTTAAACTTATAAACAATTTATTTTAATTGTTTACACTTTACTAATAAATGCATTTAATCATCCTAAAATGCCAAACTCATAAGATTTCATCACCAATAACCAAAACCCTCATCAAAAATCTGCATATACCTTATATATGATTCTCAAGCCATAAAATCATATATTTTCCAATTTTCTTACTTCACATAACATATTTAATTCATTTACTCATAACTAGAACATTTTCATGAAAAATACCAAATCAGTTCCAAAAATATTTTTTTACGGGATTTAGCATAATATAGTCCCATATTGAACATATATTTTTCTCGAATTTTTAAAATTCATTTACTATTTTTCATATGGCCAAAAACCGAATATTTAGACATTTATCATAAATTGTACTTTTATCCAAAAATTTCCAAATTTTTACAGAGTATCTTGATATTATATAGATGTACTCCCAATAAAAATTTCATCAATTTTGGAGTTAATCACAAGGAGTTATAAGCGGTTACTTTTAAAATAGTCTTTTCTCATAAAATCCATAACTCTAATCTATACATCCAAAAATCGCCATTTTTGGACACAATCAACAAAACTCATCAAATTATCATTTCAAATTTTTCCAGAATTTTTGAAGGTTCAGAAAAATTTTGAAATTGAAAAACATAATAACCCTTACATCTAACGACAATATCCCTTACCTCAAAAGAAGCGAGTACTTACATTTGGAATAACGTTGAACGAACTTGCACGTATATATAGCAACACTCAAGATATCAAAATACTCACAAGAATACACTCGATAATAGAGAGAAATAGAGAAAACTTAGGTTTACGGTGTGATTTTCAATTCTAACCTAAGCACCTATTTATAGGAAATTGCTTAGAACACCAAAATAGAAAATTTATTAAAATAATATTATATATATAAAATTTCCTTAGCACACCTTTTGACCATCTGAATTCAGCAATTTAACACATGCAAGTGGGTCCCCCAACAACAATGAAAAAAAGCGTTTTTCTTAAAAAAATAATTAAAACTTCCAAAAATCAATTATTCGGAACTTGGAACTTCAATAATTCATAATAAATAGCCCTTTTATCAGAAAATTTGAAACACATGTCCTTTCCATAGGAAATTCCATTTCTACACAACTTGCAGAAGAAAGTTTTTCCAAATTCCAAAAGAAATTGGCCAAAATCCACAAAGCAGACGATTTTCTATTTATAATCAAATTCGATCAAAATTTGTGTACACCATCATGTTTAACATGTGTTAAACATTTTTTGTAACACACAAAACATGTGTTTAGCATTTAATGCAACAAAACTACTCTTCCTCCTCATTTATTCATATATCACACATTCATTGTAAAAATATCACCATTATTATATTCTTTGTAATATAATAATATATTTTATCGAGAAAAGATAAAATATCAATTTTCAACAATTGTCACATTAAATTTTTTCTCCATCTATAACCACATAAAATGAATATTTTCCTTATCATATAAATCAATAATTAATTATTCACAAATAATATTCTGAGAATCCACAATCTTGACAACGGTAGGTTTCCCGAGAAAGAGGGGCTTTCGATAAGGATTTTCTCTTCTTGTAGCATGATTAGATGACCAAACCTCTCCTGATGAGAACTTTCTAGACATTGCCAATAATGTTATCTAATAATATTATCCAAATAATATGAATTATTGATCGATAATGGGAAATATTTGTAAGTGACAATTATTGAAACAACAATAATATAAAATATCAACGTAGCAATTATTGAATCAATAAAATAAATATTGAGCGATAATTCTTTGTAACAATTATTAAGTAATGCATTCTTACAAAAAATTATAATCCTGAATCTTACTCAGTGAAAAATAACTTATGAATAGCTTCATGAATAATAGTAATCGTGAATAGTAACTCGTGAATAGTAACTCGTGAATAATGAATAGTAATTATAAAAAATTGAATACTTTTATTTCATAAAATTCGGGGTCTTACAATCTCCCTCCTTATGAAATTTCGTCCTCGAAATTTACGTACAGTATTTCAAAGAGTTGAGAATACCTTGCTTTCATTTGATTCCATCTTCTATCATCATGATTTCTCCATTGCTTCATCTCGTATATTTGGATATCATTCTAGAATCTGACTTCAAAACAAAGGTTAATTGACATATCACAATTTGTAATACTTAAGTAAGAAAACAAAAAACTTAGGTAGGACACCTTTAGCGAAGGATTTACTCGTCTCTCCCTCCTAGTTCTATTCCCGATCTCATGGGAGATCATATCCTAAACTCGATACCAAATTGTGGCGCCCCCAAAATAGGTCCAATCCATCCAACCTATTCTCGAGTCGCCAAATACATGGTACGAAAACAACTACAACTTTATTACTACAATTGTCGTGCAAAATACAACAACACATATCTTTGTGAGTTGGATTTAATATATATCAATGACTCATGTCCCAACTATGGACAACACCTTATAATGATACCTTATATAAAGGTGCAATCGAAAAGCTGTTTTAGAAATTAAAATCTTTGGAAGTGCTCAAGGAAAAACCTTCGTATGGGAGGCCATGAATCTCAGGTTATGATAGATATCATATGCCCTGAAATTATCCTTGGTTGATTAATAGACCCCAAAGAAAATGAGAGAAGATTACTATCATATTCTTTTCAATGGTGAGTCTTCTCTTGACATATAATTATCTCCACCGTCTCTCTAATTGAACATTATATTTCAAATAAACTCCAAGATCATATAGGTAGTGCTGGCGTAGATATACTCAATGAAGTGGATTGTCATGACCACATGTTTTGTTATGATGTATGAGGTTGTATGTCATTAGACATCTTGTATGATAGTTGGCAAAACACCCTTCCAACGTAAGTTTAGCCTCACTTATCTATTTGATTCACCAAATATAACTACTAAATGATGACCAATGATTTATTCCTTGTTATTCCAGCTCGACCCAGCTCGACCTACACTCTTATTACACGAAAGGAATTGTGAAGCAAAAGGGTGAGCACAACTAGCTTCGATAAAGAATATATGACTAAAGATAATTAAATTATCAATAGCCTTCATCAGTAATAAATCAGAGATTTAGAACATATGGTAGATGATAAAACTTTTCAACCATAGTTGCAGCTGAACGAGCAATCCATTAGAAGAGTCAAATAGACCATAAAGTCTATTATCTTCTCCATGTTAAAAGTCCACCAACAATGTTTTTTATCCTGTAACATCAATCAACAATTCCTTTCCACAATCATATGAATAACTCATAATCATAATTGTGATTCTAAATTCTCAAAGCATCCGGATAACGAAGATAATTTTTCATCACATGTCTTTACCTGAAACATCAAAGATCATGGTTATACCAAATCACAGTTCATATTCATAATCATACTAATAAATTCATCTTTGCACTACGGGCCAAAGATATTCATCAACAGTTCATCTTTGCACTACATGCCAAAGATATTCAATAATTCATCAACAAAACAAAGATATTCCTCAACGATTCATATTCAACACACTGAGCCAAAGATATTCATCAATAATTCATCTTTTGCACTACGGGCCAAAGATATTAATATCTCAAATAAATACATAATCATTTTAGAATTTATATAAACCATAATTATAACCATATATGTTGATCAATTCACCTTTGCACTTAAGCTAAAGATATTCAATTATAAATTCAATGGTCATGATCATACCAGTCAACAATTCAACTTTGCACTACTGGCCAAAGAGAACCTATAGTCACGATCATACCAATAATCTACCCATCTTTACACTCAAGTCAAAGAGAAATATCATCATTAGGGTTATAAGAATGTTATATATGATAATAAAAACAATATAATCAGCATATAGATTTAATCTCAAGAGTAAGATTCATAAATCAATGATCTCATAACACCTTAATCAAAATGTTATAAATCACTTAATAATCTCATAATCTAATATTATGAATACTACCACAATATTTTAATCATTTCTTAAACTTATAAATAATTTATTTTAATTGTTTACACTTTACTAATAAATGCATTTAATCATCCTAAAATGCCAAACTCATAAGATTTCATCACCAATAACCAAAACCCTCATCAAGCCATAAAATCATATTTTCTAATTTTCTTACTTCACATAACATATTTAATTCATTTACTCATAACTAGAATATTTTCATGAAAAATACCAAATCGGTTCCAAAAATATTTCTTTTACGGGATTTAGCATAATATAGTCCCATATTGAATATATATTTTTCTCGAATTTTTAAAATTCATTTACTATTTTTCACATGGCCAAAAACCACCGAATATTTAGACATTTATCATAAATTGTACTTTTATCCAAAATTTCCGAAATTTACAGAGTATCTGATATTATATAGATGTACTCCCAATAAAAATTTCATCAATTTTGGAGTTAACCACACAAGGAGTTATAAGGGTTTACTTTTAAAATAGTCTTTTCTCATAAAATCCATAACTATTAATCTATACATCCAAAAATCGCCATTTTGGACACAATCAACAAAACTCATCAAAATATCATTTCAAATTTTCCGAATTTTTGAAGGTTCAGAAAAATTTTTGAAATTGAAAAATAATAATAACCACTTACATACTAACGATAATATCCCTTACCTCAAAAAAGAAGATCTTACATTTGGAATAACGTTTGAACGAACTTGCACCGTATAGCAACACTCAAGATATCAAAATACTCACAAGAATACACTCGATAATATAGAGAGAAATAGAGAGAAAACTTCAGGTTTACGGTGTGATTTTCAATTCTAACCTAAACACCTATTTATAGGAAATTGCTTAGAACACCAAAAAGTAGAAAATTTAATATAATAATAATTATATATATAAATTTTCCTTAGCCCACCTTGACCATCTGAATTCAAGCATTTAACACATGCAAGTGGGTCCCACAAAATGAAAAAACGTTTTTTTAAATAAAAAAGATTTAAAACTTCAAAAATCAATTATTCGGAACTTCAAACTTCAATAATTCATAATAAATAGCCTTTTATCGGAAAAATTTGAACCTCATGTCCTTTTCCATAGGAAATTCCATTCTCAACAACTTTACAGAAGAAAGTTTTTCCAAATTCCAAACAGAAATTGACCGAAATCCATAAACGGACGATTTTACAGGCTATAATCAGATTTCAGTCAAAATTTGTGTACACCATCATGTTTAACATGTGTTAAAAAAATTTGTAACACACAAAACATGTGTTTAGCATTTAATGCAACAAAACTACTCTTCCTCCTCATTTATTCATATATCACACATTCATTGTAAAAATATCACCATTATTATATTACTGTAATATAATAATATATTTTATCAAAAAAGATAAAATATCAATTTTCAACAATTGTCACATTAAAATTTTTTTCTCCATCTATAACCACATAAAATGAATATTTTTTATCTATAAATCAATAATTAATTATTCACAAATAATATTACAGTAATCACAATATCGACAAACAGTATTCCTCAGAAAGAGGGGCTTTCAATAAGGATTTCTCTCATCAAGCGCAATTAGATGACCAAACCTCTCCTCGATGTAACTTTCTAGACATTGCCAATAATGTTATCTAATAATATTATCCAAATAATATGAATTATTGATCCGATAATGGGAAATATATTTTTAGTGACAATTATTGAAACAACAATAATATAAAATATCAACGTAGCAATTATTGAATCAATAAAATAAAATATTGAGCAATAATTATCGTAACAATTATTGAGTAATGCCTTCTTAAAAAAAATCAAAAAAAAAAATTATGAATGTGAACTCATGAATAGTAACTCGTGAATAGTAACTCGTGAATAGAATCATGAATCGTGAATAACTCGTGAATAGTAACTCATGAATAGTAATTATAAAAATTGAATACTTTTATTTCATAAAATTGGGGTCTTACAATCTCCCTCCTTATGAAATTTCGTCCCGAAATTTACGCATACGGTATTTCAAAGAGTTGAGAATACCTTGCTTTCATTTCAGATTCCATCTTCCCTCATCATCATGATTTCTCCATTGCTCATCTCCTCGTATTTCGGATATCATTCTAAAATACAACTTCAAAACAAAGGTTAATTGACAAATTAACATGTCACATAATATGTCAATTATTAAGTACCAACAAATAAGCTTAGGTAGACACACTAGCGAAGGATTTACTGCTCTCTCCCTCCTAGTTCTATTTCCCGATCTCCGCCAGAGATCATATCCCTAAACTCGATACCAATTGTGACGCCCCCAAAATAGGTCCATTCCATCCAACCTATTCTCGAGTCGCCAAATACATGGTACGTAAAACAACTACAACTTTATTACTACAATTGTCGTGCAAAATACAACAACACATATGTTGTGAGTTTTAATACAAATATATATCAACTATGACTCATGTCCCAACTATGGACAAGACCTCATAATGACACCTTATATAAAGGTACAAATAAAAACTGCTTTTAGAAATTAAAATCTTTGGGAAGTGCTCAAGGAAACCTTCGTATACATGGGAGGCCATGCGTCAGGTTATGATAGATATCATATGCCCACGTAATTATCCTTGGTTGACCTAATAGACCCCAAAGAAAAATGAGAAGATTACTATCATATTCTTTCCAATGGTGAGTCTTCTCGACATATCATTATCTCCACTGTCTCTAATTGAGAATTATATTTCAAATAAACTCCAAGATCATATATAGTAGCTTCGTAGAGATATACTCAAAGAAGTGGATGAGCACAACCCCTGTCTTATGATGACACGAGGTTGTATGTCATTAGACATCTTGTATGATAGTGGCAAAACACCCTTCCAACGTTAAATTCACCTATTTGATTCACCAAATATAACTACTAAATGATGACCACC
The DNA here is from genome assembly GCA_020205605.1 of Panax ginseng. Classification (NCBI taxonomy): domain Eukaryota; kingdom Viridiplantae; phylum Streptophyta; class Magnoliopsida; order Apiales; family Araliaceae; genus Panax; species Panax ginseng. Next base: position 59,627,525 of record CM035146.1, on the reverse strand, counting down.
ATTTCTATTCCTCAATTATTATACCCGTGGAGACCCAACTATAGACCACACTTTTATTACCTAAAAGGAATTGTGAAGGAAAAAGGGTGAGCACAACTAGCTCAAGAAAGAATATCATGACTAAAGATAAATTAAATTATCAATAGCCTTTCATCAATAATAAATCGTAGATTTAGAACATATGGTAGATGATAAAACTTTTCAACCATAGTGTAAATGAACGAAGCAATCCATTAGAAGAGTCAAATAGACCATAAAAGTATTATTATCTTCCATGTTAAAAGTCCACCAACAATGTTTTATCCTCGTAACATCAATCAACAATTCCTTTCCACAATCATATGAATAACTCATAATCATAATTGTGATTCTAAATTCCTCTTCTCATCCAAGACGAAGATAATTTTCATCACCTGTCTTTACCTGAAACATCAAAGATCATGGTTATACCAAATCACAGTTCCTATTCATAATCATACTAATAAATTCATCTTTGCACACGGGCCAAAGATATTCATCAACAGTTCATCTTTGCACTACATGCCAAAGATATTTCAACAATTAATCATCTTTGCACCACATGCCAAAGATATTCCTCAACAGATTCATATTTGCACTACTGAGCCAAATATATTCATCAATAATTCATATTTTTGCACTACAAAGCCAAAGATATTCATATCTCAAAGAAATACATAATCATTTCAGAATTTATATAAACCATAATTATAACCATATATGTTGATCAATTCACCTTTGCACTTAAGCTAAAGATATTCAATTATAAATTCAATGGTCATGATCATACCAGTCAACAATTCAACTTTGCACTACTGGCCAAAGAGAACCTATAGTCACGATCATACCAATAATCTACCCATCTTTACACTCAAGTCAAAGAGAAATATCATCATTAGGGTTATAAGAATGTTATATATGATAATAAAAATAATATAATCAACATATAGATTTAATCTCAAGAGTAAGATTCATAAATCAATGATCTCATAACACCTTAATCAAAATGTTATAAATCACTTAATAATCTCATAATCTAATATTATTAATACTACCACAATATTTTAATCATTTCTTAAACTTATAAACAATTTATTTTAATTGTTTACACTTTACTAATAAATGCATTTAATCATCCTAAAATGCCAAACTCATAAGATTTCATCACCAATAACCAAAAACCTCATCAAAAATCAGATATACCTTATATATGATTCTCAAGCCATAAAATCATATTTTCCAATTTTCTTACTTCACATAACATATTTAATTCATTTACTCATAACTAGAATATTTTCATGAAAAATACCAAATCAGTTCCAAAATATATTTTTTTCTGGGATTTAGCATAATATAGTCCCATATTGAATATATATTTTTCTAATTTTTAAAATTCATTTACTATTTTTCATATGGCAAAACCAATTTAATATTTAGACATTTATCATAAATTGTACTTTTATCCAAAATTTCAAAATTTACAGAGTATACCGATATTATATAGATGTACTCCCAATAAAAATTTCATCAATTTTGGAGTTAATCACAAGGAGTTATAAGGGTTTACTTTTTTAAAATAGTCTTTTCTCATAAAATCCATAACTATTAATCTATACATCCAAAAATCGCCATTTTGGACACAATCAACAAAACTCATCAAAATATCATTTCAAATTTTTTCCAGAATTTTGAAGGTTCAAAAAATTTGAAATTGAAAAACATAATAACCCTTACATACTAACGACAATATCCCTTACCTCAAAAGAAAAAAAGATTTTCGATCGAATAACGCCGAATCTAACTTGCACCGTATAGCAACACTCAAGATATCAAAATACTCACAAGAATACACTCGATAATATATAGAGAGAAAAGAGAGAAAACTTCAGTTTCTCGTGTGATTTTCAATTCTAACCTAAACACCTATTTATAGAAATTGCTAGAACACCAAAAAGTAAAATTTAATATAATAATATATATATATAAAATTTTCCTTAGCCCACCTTGACCATCTGAATTCAGCATTTCTAACATGCAAGTGGGTCCCACAAAAATGATAAAAACGTTTTTTTCTTAAATAAAACAATTTAAAACTTCAAAAATCAATTATTCGAACTTCGAACTTCAATAATTCATAATAAATAGCCCTTTTATCGTAAAAAATTCAAATCATGTCCTTTTATATAGGAAATTCAATTTTCTACAACTTTGCGTAAGAAAGTTTTTCCAAATTCCAAACAAAATTGACCAAATCCACAAACGGACGATTTTACAAGCTATAATCAAATTTCAAACCAAATTTTTGTACACCATCATGTTTAATATGTGTTAAACATTTTTGTAACACACAAAACATGTGTTTAGCATTTAATGCAACAAAACTACTCTTCCTCCTCATTTATTCATATATCACACATTCATTGTAAAATATCACCATTATTATATTATCAGTAATATAATAATATATTTTATCGTAAAAGATAAAATATCAATTTTCAACAATTGTCACATTAAAATTTTTTTTCTCCATCTATAACCACATAAAATGAATATTTTCCTTATCATATAAATCAATAATTAATTATTCACAAATAATATTATGTAATCACAATATCGACAACTGTGCGCTCCTCAGAAAGAGAGGGCTTTTCAATAAGGATTTCTCTCATCGGGCGCCGCAATTAGATGACCAAACCTCTCCTCGATGTAACTTTCTAGACATTGCCAATAATGTTATCTAATAATATTATCCAAATAATATGAATTATTGATCCGATAATGGGAAATATATTTGTACGTGACAATTATTAAAACAACAATAATATAAAATATCAACGTAGCAATTATTGAATCAATAAAATAAAATATTGAATAAAGAATTATCGTAATAATTATCGAGTAATGCCTTCTTCAAAAAAAAAAAATTATCATGCTTCATGAATAGTACTCATGAATAGAATAGTGAATAAGAACTGAATAAGAAATGAATAAGAATTGAATAAAATTGAATACTTGAATTTTATAAAAAATTGAATACTTTTATTTCATAAAATTCGGTCTTACAATCTCCTCCTTATGAAATTTCGTCCCCAAATTTACGCACTCGGTATTTCAAAGAGTTGAGAATACCTTGCTTTCATTTCGCATTCCATCTTCCCCGTCATCATGATTTCTCCATTGCTCATCTCCCGTATTTCAGATATCATTCTAGAATACAACTTCAAAACAAAGGTTAATTGAACAAATTAACATATCACATAATATGTCATATTACGAAGACCAAAAATAGCTTTAGTAGGACACACTAGCGAAGGATTTACTCTCTCTCTCCTCCTAGTTCTATTCCCCGATCTCCGCCAGAGATCATATCCCTAAACTCTCGATACCAACCGTGACGCCCCCAAAATAGGTCCAATCCATCCAACCCATTCTCGAGTCGCCAAATACATGGTACGTAAAAACAACTACAACTTTATTACTACAATTGTCGCAAAAATACAACAACATATATATATTTGTGAGTTTGATACAAATATATACCAACGTGACTCATGTCCCAACTATGGACAAGACCTCACAATGATACCTTACATAAAGGTACAATCAAAAACTGCTTTTAGAAATTAAAATCTTTGGGAAGTGCTCAAGGAAACCTTCGCATATGGGAGGCCATGAATCTAGGTTATGATAGATATCATATGCCCACGTAATTATCCTTGGTCAACCTAATAGACCCCAAAAAAAAAATGAGAAGATTACTATCATATTCTTTCCAATGGTGAGTCTTCTCGACATATCATTATCTCCACCGCCTCTAATTGAGAATTATATTTCAAATAAACTCCAAGATCATATAGGTAGTGCTCGTAGATATACTCAAAGAAGTGGATGTGCACAACCCTCGTTTTATGATAACACGAGGTTGTATGTCATTAGACATCTTGTATGATAGTGGCAAAACACCCTTCCAACGTTGGGTTCGCCTCACCCTATTTGATTCACCAAAAATAATAACTACTAAATGATGACCACCGCTTATTCTATTCTTATTTCCATATTCCCGCCCTCAACAACTATAGACCACCTACACTTTTATTACCCTAAAGGAATCGAAAGGAAGCAGAAAAAGGGTGAGCACAACTAGCTCAAGAAAGAATATCATGACTAAAGATAATTAAATTATCAATAGCCTTCATCAAGAATAAATCGTAGATTTAGAACATATGGTAGATGATAAAACTTTTCAACCATAGTTGCAATGAACGAAAGCAATCCATTAGAAGAGTCAAATAGACCATAAAGTCTATTATCTTCTCCATGTTAAAAGTCCACCAACAATGTTTTATCCTCGTAACATCAATCAACAATTCCTTTCCACAATCATATGAATAACTCATAATCATAATTGTGATTCTAAATTTCTCTTCTCATCCAAGACTAAGATAATTTTCATCAATTGTCTTTACCTCAAACATCAAAGATCATGGTTATACCAAATCACAGCTCATGTTCATAATCATACTAATAAATTCATCTTTGCACTACGGCCAAAGATATTCATAAAACATCATCTTTGCACTACATGCCAAAGATATTCAACAACAAGTCATCTTTGCACTACATGCCAAAGATATTCAACAACAAGTCATTTGCACTACTGAGCCAAAGATATTCATCAATAATTCATTTGCACTATGTGCCAAAGATATTCATATCTCAAAGAAATACATAATCATTTCGTAATTTATATAAACCATAATTATAACCATATATGTTGATCAATTCACCTTTGCACTTAAGCTAAAGATATTCAATTATAAATTCAATGGTCATGATCATACTACCAACAATTCAACTTTGCACCATCGCCAAAGAGAACCTATAGTCACGATCATACCAATAATCTACCCATCTTTACACTCAAGTCAAAGAGAAATATCATCATTAGGGTTATAAGAATGTTATATATGATAATAAAAATAATATAATCAACATATAGATTTAATCTCAAGAGTAAGATTCATAAATCAATGATCTCATAACACCTTAATCAAAATGTTATAAATCACTTAATAATCTCATAATCTAATATTATTAATACTACCACAATATTTTAATCATTTCTTAAACTTATAAACAATTTATTTTAATTGTTTACACTTTACTAATAATAAATGCATTTAATCATCCTAAAATGCCAAACTCATAAGATTTCATCACCAATAACCAAAACCCTCATCAAAAAAATCAGATATACCTCATATATATGATTCTCAAGCCATAAAATCATATTTTCCAATTTTCTTACTTCACATAACATATTTAATTCATTTACTCATAACTAGAACATTTTCATGAAAAATACCAAATCAGTTCCAAAAATATTTTTTTCTGGGATTTAGTATAATATAGTCCCATATTGAAATATATTTTTCTCTAATTTTTAAAATTCATTTACTATTTTTCATATGGCCAAAACCAATTAATATTTAGACATTTATCATAAATTGTACTTTTATCCAAAATTTTCAAAATTTAGAGTATATACTGATATTATATAGATGTACTCCCAATAAAAATTTCATCAATTTTGGAGTTAATCACAAGGAGTTATAAGGGTTTACTTTTAAAATAGTCTTTTCTCATAAAATCCATAACTCTTAATCTATACATCCAAAAATCGCCATTTTTGGACACAATCAACAAAACTCATCAAATTATCATTTCAAATTTTTCCAGAATTTTTGAAGGTTCAGAAAAATTTTGAAATTGAAAAACATAATAACCCTTACATACTAACGATAATATCCCTTACCTCAAAAGAGCAAAGATTTCCGATCGAATAACGTTGAAACTAACTTGCACCAGATAGCAACACTCAAGATATCAAAATACTCACAAGAATACACTCGATAATATAGAAAGAGAAATAGAGAGAAAACTTCAGTTTCTGGTGTGATTTTCAATTCTAACCCAAGCACCTATTTATAGAAATTGCTTAACACCAAAGCAGTAAAATTTAATATAATAATAATATATATAATAAAATTTTCCTTAGCACACCTTTTGACCATCTGAATTCAAAGATTTAACACATGCAAGTGGGGCCCACACAAAATGATAAAAAACGTTTTTCTTTTAAAAAAATAATTAAAACTTCAAAAATCAATTATTTCGAACTTCTAACTTCAATAATTCATAATAAATAGCCTTTTATCGAAAAAATTTGAATCTCATGTCCTTTTCCATAGGAAATTCCATTCTCTACAACTTTGCGTAAGAAAGTTTTTCCAAATTCCAAATGTAAATTGACCAAATCCACAAACGGACGATTTTAAAAGCTATAATCAAATTTCAAATAAAATTTGTGTCCACCATCATGTTTAATATGTGTTAAACATTTTTTGTAACACAAAAAACATGTGTTTAGCATTTAATGCAACAAAACTACTCTTCCTCCTCATTTATTCATATATCACACATTCATTGTAAAAAATATCACCATTATTATATTATCATAATATAATAATATATTTTATCGTAAAAGATAAAATATCAATTTTCAACAATTGTCACATAAAATTTTTTTCTCCATCTATAACCACATAAAATGAATATTTTCCTTATCATATAAATCAATAATTAATTATTCACAAATAATATTACGTAATCACAATAATCGACAACCGTGCGCTCCCAAGAAAGAGGGGCTTTCCAATAAGGATTTCTCTCATCGGCGCAAGCAATTAGATGACCAAACCTCTCCTCGATGTAACTTTCTAGACATTGCCAATAATGTTATCTAATAATATTATCCAAATAATATGAATTATTGATCCGATAATGGGAAATATCGTACGTGACAATTATTAAAACAACAATAATATAAAATATCAACGTAGCAATTATTGAATCAATAAAATAAAATATTGAATAAAGAATTACCGTAATAATTATCGAGTAATGCCTTCTTAAAAAAAATTATCATCATGAATAATAATCCGTGAATTCATGAATAGTAAAAATAATAAGTGAATAAGAACTCGTGAATAAGTAACTCATGAATAAGAATCATGAATAAAGAATAAGAACTCATGAATAGTAATTATAAAAAATTGAATACTTTTATTTCATAAAATTCGGTCTTACAATCTCCCCTCCTTATGAAATTTCGTCCCTAAATTTACGCATTCGGTATTTCAAAGAGTTGAGAATACCTTGCTTTCATTTCAGCATTCCATCTTCCCCGTCATCATGATTTCTCCATTGCTCATCTCCCGTATTTCAGATATCATTCTAGAATACAACTTCAAAACAAAGGTTAATTGACATATCACAATTTGTCAATATCCCGATATTACGAAGAAAAAACAAATAAGCTTAGGTAGACACACTAAATAAGGATTTACTCCTCTCTCCCTCCTAGTTCTATTCCCGATCTCCGCCAGAGATCATATCCCTAAGCTCGATATCAACCGTGACGCCCCCAAAATAGGTCCAATCCATCCAACCTATTCTCGAGTCGCCAAATACATGGTACGTAAAATAACTACAACTTTATTACTACAAATTGTCGGCAAAAAATACAACAACACATATATCGTGAGTTTTAATAATATATATCAATCGTGACTCATGTCCCAACCATGGACAAGACTCATTATAATGATACCTTACATAAAGGTACAATCAAAACTGCTTTTAGAAATTAAAATCTTTGGGAAGTGCTCAAGGAAACCTTCGTATATGGGAGGCCACATAAATCTAGGTTATGATAGATATCATATGCCCACGTAATTATCCTGGTCAACCTAATAGACCCCAAAGAAAAATGAGAAGATTACTATCATATTCTTTCCAATGGTGAGTCTTCTCGACATATAATTATCTCCATCGCTCTCTAATGAGAATTATATTTCAAATAAACTCCAAGATCATATAGTAGTGCTCAGTAGATATACTCAAAGAAAGTGGATGATGCACAACCCTCATCTTTATGATAACACGAGGTTGTATGTCATTAGACATCTTGTATGATAGTGGCAAAACACCCTTCCAAAGTTGGGTTCGCTTTCACCCTATATTTGATTCACCAAATATAAATATCAAACGATAATATACAACACACTTATCTAAAGTTCTCAATAAAATTATTTCCATACTATTTTGTGGAGAACCTCAACAACTATGTACCACCGCTCTATTCCCCTCGTATTCCCCGCCACCCAAAACCTACACTCTTTATTACCCGAAAGGAATTGTGAAAAAAAAAGGTGAGCACAACTAGCTCAAGAAAAAGAAATATCATGACTAAAGATAATTAAATTATCAATAGCTTTCATCAAGAATAAATCGTAGATTTAGAATATATGGTAGATGATAAAACTTTTCAAACCATAGTTGCAAATGAACGAGCAATCCATTAGAAGAGTCAAATAGACCATAAAGTCTATTATCTTCCATGTTAAAAGTCCACCAACAATGTTTTATCCCTCGTAACATCAATCAACAATTCCTTTCCACAATCATATGAATAACTCATAATCATAATTGTGATTCTAAATTCTCTTCGCATCCAAGACTAAGATAATTTTCATCACCGTCTTTACTCAAACATCAAAGATCATGGTTATACCAAATCACAGCCTCGCTCATAATCATACTAATAAATTCATCTTTGCACCACGGGCCAAAGATATTCATCAAATGTCATCTTTGCACTACATGCCAAAGATATTCATAAATCAGGTCATCTTTGCACTACATGCCAAAGATATTCAACAACAAGTCATCTTTGCACTACGAGCCAAAGATATTCATCAATAATTCATCTTTGCACTACAGGACAAAGATATTAATATCTCAAAGAAATACATAATCATTTCGTAATTTATATAAACCATAATTATAACCATATATGTCGATCAATTCACCTTTGCACTTAAGCTAAAGATATTCAATTATAAATTCAATGGTCATGATCATACCAACCAACAATTCAACTTTTGCACCATCGCCAAAGAGAACCTATAGTCACGATCATACCAATAATCTACCCATCTTTACACTCAAGTCAAAGAGAAATATCATCATAGTGGTTATAAGAATGTTATATATGATAATAAAAACAATATAATCAACATATAGATTTAATCTCAAGAGTAAGATTCATAAATCAATGATCTCATAACACCTTAATCAAAATGTTATAAATCACTTAATAATCTCATAATCTAATATTATTAATATTACCACAATATTTTAATTATTTCTTAAACTTATAAACAATTTATTTTAATTGTTTACACTTTACTAATAAATACATTTAATCATCCTAAAATGCCAAACTCATAAGATTTCATCACCAATAACCAAAATCCTCATCAAGCCATAAAATCAATATTTCTAATTTTCTTACTTCACATAACATATTTAATTCATTTACTCAAAACTAGAATATTTTCATGAAAAATACCAAATCAGTTCCAAAAATATTTCTTTTCTGGGATTTAGTATAATATAGTCCCATATTGAATATATATATTTTTCTTATTTTTAAAATTCATTTACTATTTTTCATATGGCCAAAAACCATTTAATATTTAGACATTTATCATAAATTGTACTTTTATCCAAAATTTCCAAAATTTACAGAGTATACCGATATTATATAGATGTACTCCCAATAAAAATTTCATCAATTTTGGAGTTAATCACAAGGAGTTATAAGGGTTTACTTTTTAAAATAGTCTTTTCTCATAAAATCCATAACTCCTAATCTATACATCCAAAAATCGCCATTTTTGGACACAATCTACAAAACTCATCAAATTATCATTTCAAATTTTTCCAGAATTTTGAAGGTTCGTAAAAATTTCAAATTGAAAAAACATAATAACCCTTACATACTAACGACAATATCCCCTTACCTCAAAAGAAAGCAAATTTCGATCGAATAACGCCGAATCTAACTTGCACCAGATAGCAACACTCAAGATATCAAAATACTCACAAGAATACACTCGATAATATATAGAGAGAAATAGAGAGAAAACTCAGCTTTTCGTGTGATTTTCAATTCTAACCTAAGCACCTATTTATAGAAATTGCTTGTAACACCAAAGCGTAAAAATTTAATAAATAATAATATATATATATAAAATTTCCTTTAGCCACACCTTTGACCATCTGAATTCAGCAATTTAACACATGCAAGTGGGGCCCACAAAAGTGATAAAAACGTTTTTCTTAAAAAAAATAATTAAAACTTCAAAAATCAATTATTTCGAACTCTCTAACTTCAATAATTCATAATAAATAGCCTTTTATCGTAAAAATTCAAACCACATGTCCTTTTCCATAGGAAATTCCATTTTCTACAACTTTGCGTAAGAAAGTTTTTCCAAATTCCAAAAAAAATTGACCAAATCCACAAACTGGACGATTTTACAATGCTATAATCAAATTTCAACCAAAAATTTAGGTCCACCATCATGTTTAACATGTGTTAAACATTTTTGTAAACACACAAAACATGTGTTTAGCATTTAATGCAACAAAACTACTCTTCCTCCTCATTTATTCATATATCACACATTCATTGTAAAAATATCACCATTATATATTATCAATAATATAATAATATATTTTATCGTAAAAGATAAAATATCAATTTTCAACAATTGTCACATTAAAATTTTTCTCCATCTATAACCACATAAAATGAATATTTTCCTTATCATATAAATCAATAATTAATTATTCACAAATAATATTATGTAATCACAATATCGACAACCGTGCGCTCCTGTGAAAGAGGGGCTTTCCAATAAGGATTTCTCTTCATATGCCAAGTAATTAGATGACCAAACCTCTCCTCGATGTAACTTTCTAGACATCGCAATAATGTTATCTAATAATATTATCCAAATAATATGAATTATTGATCCGATAATGGGAAATAATCGTGTCGTGACAATTATCAAACAACAATAATATAAAATATCAACGCAAAGCAATTATTGAATCAATAAAATAAAATATTGAACAAAGAATTATCGTAATAATTATGAGTAATGCCTTCAAAAAAAAAAAATTATCATGCTTCATGAATAAAGTGAATAGTAACTCATGAATAAGTAAGAATCATGAATAAGAACTCGTGAATAAGAACTCATGAATAGAACTCGTGAATAAGAACTCATGAATGAATAGTAATTATAAAAAATTGAATACTTTTATTTCATAAAATTCGTGGTCTTACAATCTCTCCTCCTTATGAAATTTCGCCCCTAAATTTACGCACGGTATTTCAAAGAGTTGAGAATACCTTGCTTTCATTTCAGATTCCATCTTCCCCGCCATCATGATTTCTCCATTGCTCATCTCCCGTATTTTATATCATTCTAGAATACAACTTCAAAACAAAGGTTAATTGAACAAATATCACAATTTATCAACGATAGTAAGATTCAACCAAAAATAATTTTAGGTAGGACACACTAATAAGGATTTACTCCGCCTCTCCTCCTAGTTCTATTCCCCGATCTCCGCCAGAGATCATATCCCTAAGCTCGATATTAATCGTGACGCCCCCAAAATAGGTCCAATCCATCCAACCTATTCGAAGTCGCCAAATACATGGTACGTAAAACAACTACAACTTTATTACTACAATTGTCGGCAAAATACAACAACACATATATCGTGAGTTTTAATACAAATATATATCAATCATGACTCATGTCCCAACCGTGACAAAGACTCACAATGACACCTTATATAAAGGTATAATCTAAAACTGCTTTTAGAAATTAAAATCTTTGGGAAGTGCTCAAGGAAACCTTCGTATATGGGAGGCCATGCTCTAGGTTATTATAGATATCATATGCCCACGTAATTATCCTCGTCAACCTAATAGACCCCAAAGAAAAATGAGAAGATTACTATCATATTCTTTCCAATGGTGAGAGTCTCTCGACATATAATTATCTCCACCGTCTCTAATTGAGAATTATATTTCAAATAAACTCCAAGATCATATAGTAGTGCTCGTAGATATACTCAAAGAAGTGGATTTGCACAACCTCGTCTTTATGATAACACGAGGTTGTATGTCATTAGACATCTTGTATGATAGTGGCAAAACACCCTTCCAAAGTCAGTTCACCCTATTTGATTCACCAAAATTAAAATATTAAATATATATAATACTTAATGACTTATCTAAAGTTCTCAATAAAATTATTTTCATACTATTTTTAGGAGAATCTCAACAACTATGTACCACCGCTCTATTCCCTTCGTTATCCCTCACAACTCCAAATACATTCTTATTACCTAAAGGAATTGTGAAGAAAAGGGTGAGCACAAACAACTAGCTCAAGAAAGAATATCATGACTAAAGATAATTAAATTATCAATAGCTTTCATCAAGAATAAATCGTAGATTTAGAACATATGGTAGATGATAAAACTTTTCAACCATAGTTGCATAATGAACGAGCAATCCATTAGAAGAGTCAAATAGACCATAAAGTCTATTATCTTCTCCATGTTAAAAGTCCACCAACAATGTTTTATCCTCGTAACATCAATCAACAGCCTTTCCACAATCATATGAATAACTCATAATCATAATTGTGATTCTAAATTCTCTTCTCATCCAAGATCTAAGATAATTTTCATCAATTGCCTTTACCTCAAACATCAAAGATCATGGTTATACCAAATCACAGCTCTCTATTCATAATCATACTAATAAATTCATCTTTTGCACCACGGGCCAAAGATATTCATCAACAGTTCATCTTTGCACTACATGCCAAAGATATTCAACAACAAGTCATCTTTGCACTACATGCCAAAGATATATTCAATCAAAGTCATATTCAACAACACTACTTGCACTAGCCAAAGATATTCATCAATAATTCATCTTTGCACTACATGCCAAAGATATTCATATCTCAAAGAAATACATAATCATTTCGTAATTTATATAAACCATAATTATAACCATATATGTCGATCAATTCACCTTTGCACTTAAGCTAAAGATATTCAATTATAAATTCAATGGTCATGATCATACCTACCAACAATTCAACTTTGCACCATCGCCAAAGAGAACCTATAGTCACGATCATACCAATAATCTACCCATCTTTACACTCAAGTCAAAGAGAAATATCATCATTGTGGTTATAAGAATGTTATATATGATAATAATAAAAACAATATAATCAACATATAGATTTAATCTCAAGAGTAAGATTCATAAATCAATGATCTCATAACACCTTAATCAAAATGTTATAAATCACTTAATAATCTCATAATCTAATATTATTAATATTACCACAATATTTTAATCATTTCTTAAACTTATAAACAATTTATTTTAATTGTTTACACTTTACTAATAAATGCATTTAATCATCCTAAAATGCCAAACTCATAAGATTTCATCACCAATAACCAAACCCTCATCAAAAATCAGATATACCCTATATATGATTCTCAAGCCATAAAATCATATTTTCCAATTTTCTTACTTCACATAACATATTTAATTCATTTACTCATAACTAGAATATTTTCATGAAAAATACCAAATCAGCCCAAAAATATTTTTTTTTCTGGGATTTAGTATAATATAGTCCCATATTGAATATATATTTTCTTAATTTTTAAAATTCATTTACTATTTTTCATATGGCCAAAAACAATTTAATATTTAGACATTTATCATAAATTGTACTTTTATCCAAAATTTCAAAATTTACAGAGTATACTGATATTATATAGATGTACTCCCAATAAAAATTTCATCAATTTTGGAGTTAATCACAAGGAGTTATAAGTTGTTTACTTTTAAAATAGTTTTTCTCATAAAATCCATAACTATTAATCTATACATCCAAAAATCGCCATTTTTGGACACAATCTACAAAACTCATCAAATTATCATTTCAAATTTTTCCAGAATTTTTGAAGGTTCAAAAAATTTCAAAATTGAAAAACATAATAACCCTTACATACTAACGATAATATCCCTTACCTCAAAAAAAGAAAAAGATTTCGATCGAATAACGCCGAACTAACTTGCAATCAGATAGCAACACTCAAGATATCAAAATACTCACAAGAATACACTCGATAATATAGAGAGAGAAATAGAGAGAAAACTTCAGCTTTCGTGTGATTTTCAATTCTAACCCAAAAACCTATTTATAGAAATCGCTAGAACACCAAAGCGTAAAATTTAATATAATAATATTATATATATAAATTTTTCCTTAGCACACCTTGACCATCTGAATTCAGCAATTTAACACATGCAATGGGGCCCACAAAAACATAAAAAAAACGTTTTTTTAAAAAAATAATTAAAACTTCAAAAATCAATTATTTCGAACTTCTAACTTCAATAATTCATAATAAATAGCCCTTTTATCGTAAAAAATTCAAACCACATGTCTTTTTCCATAGGAAATTCATTTTCTACAACTTTGCGTAAGAAAGTTTTTCCAAATTCCAAACAAAAATTGACCAAATCCACAAACGGACGATTTTTAAGCTATAATCAATTTTTCACCAAAAATTTAGGTCCACCATCATGTTTAATATGTGTTAAACATTTTTGTAACACACAAAACATGTGTTTTAGCATTTAATGCAACAAAACTACTCTTCCTCCTCATTTATTCATATATCACACATTCATTGTAAAATATCACCATTATTATATTATCAGATAATATAATAATATATTTTATCGTAAAAGATAAAATATCAATTTTCAACAATTGTCACATTAAAAATTTTCTCCATCTATAACCACATAAAATGAATATTTTCCTTATCATATAAATCAATAATTAATTATTCACAAATAATATTATTGTAATCACAATATCGACAACTGTGCAGCTCCTCAGAAAGCAGGGGCTTTCCAATAAGGATTTTTCTCATCTCGCCAAGTAAATTAGATGACCAAACCTCTCCTCGATGTAACTTTCTAGACATTGCCAATAATGTTATCTAATAATATTATCCAAATAATATGAATTATTGATCCGATAATGGGAAATATCGTACGTGACAATTATCAAAAAACAACAATAATATAAAATATCAACGAAAGCAATTATTGAATCAATAAAATAAAATATTGAACAAAGAATTATCGTAATAATTATCGAGTAATGCCTTCTTACAAAAAAAAATTATCATGCTTCATGAATAGTACTCGTGAATAAGAAACTCGTGAATAGAATGAAACTAACTCATGAATAGTAAGAAAGAATCGTGAATAAGAATCATGAATAAGAACTCATGAATAAAGAACTTGAATAGTCAAAAAATTGAATACTTTTATTTCATAAAATTCGGTCTTACAATCAATCTCCTCCTTATGAAATTTCGTCCCTCAAATTTACGCATTCGGTATTTCAAAGAGTTGAGAATACCTTGCTTTCATTTCGATTCCATCTTCCCCGTCATCATGATTTCTCCATTGCTCATCATCTCCCGTATTTTATATCATTCTAGAATACAACTTCAAAACAAAGGTTAATCGACATATCACAATTTGTCAACTTATGAGTAAGAAAATTAAGCTAGTAGTAGACACACTAATAAGGATTTACTCGCTCTCCCTCCTAGTTCTATTCCCCGATCTCCGCCGAGATCATATCCTAAAGCTCGATATTAATCGTGACGCCCCAAAATAGGTCCAATCCATCCAACCTATTCTCGAGTCGCCAAATACATGGTACGTAAAACAACTACAACTTTATTACTACAATTGTCGGCAAAATACAACAACACATATATCATGTGAGTTTGATACAAATATATACCAATCATGACTCATGTCCCAACTATGGACAAAGACCTCATAATGATACCTTACATAAAGGTACAATCAAAACCTGCTTTTAGAAATTAAAATCTTTGGAAAGTGCTCAAGGAAACCTTCGTATATGGGAGGCCACATGCGCTCTAGGTTATGATAGATATCATATGCCCACGTAATTATCCTTGGTCAACCTAATAGACCCCAAAGAAAAATGAGAAGATTACTATCATATTCTTTCCAATGGTGAGTCTTCTCTCGACATATAATTATCTCCACCGCCTCTAATTGAAAATTATATTTCAAATAAACTCCAAGATCATATATAGTAAGGCTCGTAGATATACTCAAGAAGTGGATGAGCACAACCCTCTCTTTATGATAACACGAGGTCAGTATGTCATTAGACATCTTGTATGATAGTGGCAAAACACACCTTCCAAGTTCAATTTCAATTCTGGCTTTCACCAAAATTAAATATTGATTCAACAAATATAACTCAATAAAATTATGACCACCTATTTAGGAGAACCTCCCTATGTATTCACCCGCTCTATTCCAATCGTTATCCCCGCCAACCCAAATACACTCTTTATTACCCGAAAGGAATTGTGAAGCAAAAAGGGTGAGCACAACTAGCTCAAGAAAGAATATTATGACTAAAGATAATTAAATTATCAATAGATTTCATCAAGAATAAATCGTAGATTTAGAACATATGGTAGATGATAAAACTTTTCAACCATAGTTGCAAATGAACGAAAGCAATCCATTAGAAGAGTCAAATAGACCATAAAGTCTATTATCTTCTCCATGTTAAAAGTCCACCAACAATGTTTTATCCTCGTAACATCAATCAACAATTCTTTCCACAATCATATGAATAACTCATAATCATAATTGTGATTCTAAATTTCTCTTCTCATCCAAGATTTAAGATAATTTTCATCACATTGCCTTTACTCAAACATCAAAGATCATGGTTATACCAAATCACGCTCATATTCATAATCATACTAATAAATCATCATCTTGCACTACGCGCCAAAGATATTCATCATTCATCTTTCATCTTTGCACTACAGCCAAAGATATTCACAATAAGTCATCTTTGCACTACATGCCAAAGATATTTCAACAATCAAGTCATCTTTGCACTACAAGCCAAAGATATTCATCAATAATTCATCATTTGCACTACATGCCAAATATATTCATATCTCAAAGAAATACATAATCATTTCGTAATTTATATAAACCATAATTATAACCATATATGTTGATCAATTCACCTTTGCACTTAAGCTAAAGATATTCAATTATAAATTCAATGGTCATGATCATACTACCAACAATTCAACTTTGCACCATCGCCAAAAGAGAACCTATAGTCACGATCATACCAATAATCTACCCATCTTTACACTCAAGTCAAAGAGAAATATCATCATTAGGTTATAAGAATGTTATATATGATAATAAAAACAATATAATCAACATATAGATTTAATCTCAAGAGTAAGATTCATAAATCAATGATCTCATAACACCTTAATCAAAATGTTATAAATCACTTAATAATCTCATAATCTAATATTATTAATACTACCACAATATTTTAATCATTTCTTAAACTTATAAACAATTTATTTTAATTGTTTACACTTTACTAATAAATGCATTTAATCATCCTAAAATGCCAAACTCATAAGATTTCATCACCAATAACCAAAACCTCATCAAAAATCAGATATACCTTATATATGATTCTCAAGCCATAAAATCATATTTTCCAATTTTCTTACTTCACATAACATATTTAATTCATTTACTCATAACTAGAATATTTTCATGAAAAATACCAAATCAGCCCAAAAATATTTCTTTTCTCGGGATTTAGTATAATATAGTCCCATATTGAATATATATATTTTCTTAATTTTTAAAATTCATTTACTATTTTTCATATGGCCAAAACCAATTAATATTTAGACATTTATCATAAATTGTACTTTTATCCAAAATTTCAAAATTTACAGAGTATACTGATATTATATAGATGTACTCCCAATAAAAATTTCATCAATTTTGAGTTAATCACAAGGAGTTATAAGGGTTTACTTTTAAAATAGTCTTTTCTCATAAAATCCATAACTCCTAATCTATACATCCAAAAATCGCCATTTTTGGACACAATCTACAAAACTCATCAAAATTATCATTTCAAATTTTTCCAGTAATTTTGAAGGTTTAAAAAATTTCAAAATTGAAAAACATAATAACCCTTACATACTAACGACAATATCCCTTACTCTCAAAAGAAAAAGATTTTCGATCGAATAACGTTGAATCTAACTTGCAACCAGATAGAAACACTCAAGATATCAAAATACTCACAAGAATACACTCGATAATATAGAGAGAAATAGAGAGAAAACTTCAGCTTCGTGTGATTTTCAATTCTAACCCAAGCACCTATTTATAGAAATTGCTTAGAACACCAAAATGTAAAATTTAATAAAATAATATTATATATATATAAAATTTTCCTTAGCACACCTTGACCATCTGAATTCAGCATTTAACACATGCAAGTGGGGCCCACAAAAATGATAAAAACGTTTTTTCTTAAATAAAATAATTAAAACTTCAAAAATCAATTATTCGAAGTTCGTAACTTCAATAATTCATAATAAATAGCCCTTTTATCGTAAAAATTCAACCTCATGTCCTTTCCATAGGAAATTCAATTTCTACAACTTTGCAGAAGAAAGTTTTTCCAAATTCCAAATGTAAATTGACCAAATCCACAAACGGACGATTTTACAAAGCTATAATCAAATTTCAACCAAAATTTGTAGGTCCACCATCATGTTTAATATGTGTTAAACATTTTTGTAACACACAAAACATGTGTTTAGTATTTAATGCAACAAAACTACTCTTCCTCCTCATTTATTCATATATCACACATTCATTGTAAAATATCACCATTATTATATTATTATAATATAATAATATATTTTATCGTAAAAGATAAAATATCAATTTTCAACAATTGTCACATTAAAATTTTTTCTCCATCTATAACCACATAAAATGAATATTTTTTATCATATAAATCAATAATTAATTATTCACAAATAATATTACGTAATCACAATATCGACAACCGTGCAGCTCCAGAGAAAGAGGGGCTTTCCAATAAGGATTTTTCCTCATCGCAAGCAATTAGATGACCAAACCTCTCCTTGACAGAACTTTCTAGACATTGCCCATAATGTTATCTAATAATATTATCCAAATAATATGAATTATTGATCCGATAATGGGAAATACTGTGCCGTGACAATTATTGAAACAACAATAATATAAAATATCAACGTAGCAATTATTGAATCAATAAAATAAAATATTGAACAGTAATTACTGTAATAATTATTGAGTAATGCCTTCTTACGAAAAAAATTATCATGCTTCATATATAGTACTCGTGAATAGTAACTCGTGAATAGTAATTATAAAAAATTGAATACTTTTATTTCATAAAAATTGGGTCTTACAATCTCCCCTCCTTATGAAATTTCATAAAATTTACGGTATTTCAAGGTGCAATCTAGAACTATTTTAGAAATTAAAATCTTTGGAAAGTGCTCAAGGAAACCTTCAGACATGGGAGGCCATGCCTAGGTTATGATAGATATCATATGCCCACGTAATTATCTTTGGTTGACCTAATAGACCCTAAAAGAAAAACGAGAAGATTACTATCATCTTCTTTTCAATGGTGAGTCTTCTCTTGACATATAACTATCTCCACCGTCTGCAATTGAACATTATGTTTCAAATAAACTACAAGATCATATAGGTAGTACTCGTATATATACTCAGCGAGTGGATTTGCACAACCCTGTCTTATGATAACGCGAGGTTGTATATTATTAGATATCTTGTATGATAGTGGCAAAACACCCTTCCAACGTTGGGTTCGCCTCACTCTATTTGATTCACCAAATATAACTACTAAATGATGACCACCGTTCTATTCCCCTGTTACCCCCGCTGGACCAAGCTACACTTTTATTACCTGAAAGGAATTGTGAAGCAAAAGGGTGAGCACAACTAGCTCAGTAAAGAATATTATGGCAAAAAATAATTACATTATCAATAGATTTCATCAGTATTAAATCAGAGATTTAGAACATATGGTAGATAATAAAACTTTTCAACCATAGTTGCAGCGGAACGAGCAATCCATTAGAAGAGTCAAATAGACCATAATGTCTATTATCTTCTCTATGTTAAAAGTCCACCAACAATGTTTTATCCCTGTAACATCAATCAACAGCGCCTTTCCACAATCATATGAATAACTCATAATCATAATTGTGATTCTAAATTCCTCTTCGCATCCAAGATTTAAGATAATTTTCATCACATGTCTTTACCAAACATCAAAGATCATGGTTATACCAAATCACGCTCTCTGTTCATAATCATACTAATAAATTCATCTTGCACACGGGCCAAAGATATTCATCAACAGTTCATCTTTGCACTACATGCCAAAGATATTCAACAACAAGTCATCTTTGCACTACATGCCAAAGATATTCAACAACGGGTCATCTTTACACTATGGACCAAAGATATTCATATCTCAAAGAAATACATAATTATTTCAAAATTTATATAAACCATAATTATAACCATATATGTTGATCAATTCACCTTTGCACTTAAGGTAAAGATATTCAATTATAAATTCAATGGTCATGATCATACCAGTCAACAATTCAACTTTGCACTACTGGCCAAAGAGAACCTATAGTCACGATCATACCAATAATCTACCCATCTTTACACTCAAGTCAAAGAGAAATATCACCATTAGGGTTATGATAATAAAAACAATATAATCACATATAGATTTAATCTCAAGAGTAAGATTCATAAATCAATGATCTCATAACACCTTAATCAAAATGTTATAAATCACTTAATAATCTCATAATCTAATATTATTAATATTACCACAATATTTTAATTATTTCTTAAACTTATAAACAATTTATTTTAATTGTTTACACTTTACTAATAAATGCATTTAATCATCCTAAAATGCCAAACTCATAAGATTTCATCACCAATAACCAAAATCCTCATCAAAAATCTGTATATACCTTATATATGATTCTCAAGCCATAAAATCATATTTTCCAATTTTCTTACTTCACATAACATATTTAATTCATTTACTCATAACTAGAATATTTTTATGAAAAATACCAAATCAATTCCAAAAATATTTCTTTTCTGGGATTTAGCATAATATAGTCCCATATTGAACATATATTTTTCTTGGAATTTTTAAAATTCATTTACTATTTTTCACATGGCCAAAACCACCGAATATTCAGACATTTATCATAAATTGTACTTTTATCCAAAATTTCCAAAATTTACAGAGTATACTGATATTATATAGATGTACTCCCAATAAAAATTTTATCAATTTTGGAGTTAATCACAAGGAGGTATAAGCGGTTACTTTTAAAATAGTCTTTTCTCATAAAATCAATAACTCCTAATCTATACATCCAAAAATCGTCATTTTTGGACATAATCTACAAAACTCATCAAAATATCATTTCAAATTTTTCCAGAATTTTTGAAGGTTCAGAAAATTTTCGAAATTAAAAAACATAATAACCCTTACATACTAACGACAATATCTCTTACCTCAAAAGAGCAAGATTTCGATCGAATAATTGAATCTAACTTGCAACAGAGATAGAAACACTCAAGATATCAAAATACTCACAAGAATATACTCGATAATATAGAGAGAAATAGAGAGAAACTTCAGTCTTACCGTGTGATTTTCAATTCTAACCTAAGAACCTATTTATAGGAAATTGCTTAGAACACAAAAATAGAAAATTTATTAAAATAATATTATTTATAATAAAATTTCCTTAGCACACCTTTGAATCTGAATTCAGTAATTTAACACATGCAAGTGGGGTCCACCAAAGTGTAAAAAACGTTTTTCTTAAATAAAACAATTAAAACTTCCAAAAATCAATTATTTCGAACTTCTAACTTCAATAATTCATAATAAATAGCCCTTTTATCGTAAAAATTTGAACCAAATGTCTTTTCCATAGGAAATTCTATTTTCTACAACTTTGCGTAAGAAAGTTTTTCCAAATTCCAAATAAAAATTGACCAAATCCACAAACTGGACGATTTTACAAAAGCTATAATCAAATTTCAATAAAATTTAGGTTCACCATCATGTTTAATATGTGTTAAACATTTTTATAACACACAAAACATGTGTTTAGCATTTAATGCAACAAAACTACTCTTCCTCCTCATTTATTCATATATTACACATTCATTGTAAAAATATCACCATTATTATATTATATAATATAATAATATATTTTATCGTAAAAGATAAAATATCAATTTTCAACAATTGTCACATTAAAAAATTTTTCTCCATCTATAACCACATAAAATGAATATTTTCTTATCATATAAATCAATAATTAATTATTCACAAATAATATTACGTAATCACAATATCGACAACCCAGCGGTTCCTGTGAAAGAGGGGTTTTTCAATAAGGATTTTTCTTCATCATCGCCGCAATTAGATGACCAAACCTCTCCTCGATGTAACTTTCTAGACATTGCCAATAATGTTATCTAATAATATTATCCAAATAATATGAATTATTGATCCGATAATGGGAAATATCGTGCCGTGACAATTATTGAAACAACAATAATATAAAATATCAACGAAAGCAATTATTGAATCAATAAAATAAAATATTGAACAATAATTACCGTAATAATTATCGAGTAATGCCTTCTTATAAAAAAATTTATCATGCTTCATGAATAGTAACTCGTGAATAGTAACTCGTGATAGTAATAATGAATAAAATTATAAAAAATTGAATACTTTTATTTCATAAAATTTTGGTCTTACAATCTCCATTCCTTATGAAATTTCATCCCCTCAAATTTACGTGACCGGTATTTCAAAGAGTTGAGAATACATTGCTTTCATTTTGCATTCCATCTTCCCCGTCATCATGATTTTTCCATTGCTCATCTCCCCGTATTTTATATCATTCTAGAATACAACTTCAAAACAAAGGTTAATTGACATATCACAATTTGTCAACTTAAGTAAAAAATTCAACTTTGGTAGAACACATTAGCGAAGGATTTACTCATCTCTCCCTCCTAGTTCTATTCCCGATCTCCGCCAGAGATCATATCCCTAAGCTCGATATTCAA
Source organism: Panax ginseng (assembly GCA_020205605.1). Classification (NCBI taxonomy): domain Eukaryota; kingdom Viridiplantae; phylum Streptophyta; class Magnoliopsida; order Apiales; family Araliaceae; genus Panax; species Panax ginseng. Next base: position 59,604,322 of record CM035146.1, on the reverse strand, counting down.
TCGTGACGCCCCCAAAATAGGTCCAATCCATCCAACCTATTCTCGAGTCGCCAAATACATGGTACGTAAAATAACTACAACTTTATTACTACAATTGTCGTGCAAAATACAACAATACATATATCGTGAGTTTTAATACCATAAATCGTGACTCATGTCCCAACTATGGACATCACTCACATTCATATTGATACATTACATAAAAGTACAACTAATAACTGCTTTTAGAAATTAAAATCTTTGGGAAGTGCTCAAGAAACCTTCGTATATGGGAGGCCATGCGCCAGGTTATAATAGATATCATATGCCCATGTAAATATCCTTGGTCAACCTAATAGACCCCCAAAGAAAAATGAGAAGATTACTATCATGTTCTTTCCAATGGTGAGTCTTCTCGACATATAATTATCTCCATTGCCTCCAAGTGAAAATTATATTTCAAATAAACTCCAAGATCATATAGGTAGTGCTCAGAGATATACTCAAAGAAGTGGATTTGCACAACCTGTCTTATGATAACACGAGGTTGTATGTCATTAGACATCTTGTATGATAGTGACAAAACACCCTTCCAAAGTTGGGTTCATTTCACCCTATTTGATTCACCAAATATAACTATTAAATGACGATAAAATACAACACACTTATCTAAAGTCCTCAATAAAATTATTTCCATACTCTTTTGTGGAGAACCTCAACAACTATAGACCACCGCTCTATTCCCCGTTATCCCCGTCACCCAAAGCCTACACTCTTATTACCCCGAAAGGAATTGTGAAGCAAAAGGGTGAGCACAAATAGCTCAAAGAAAGAATATCATGACTAAAGATAATTAAATTATCAATAGATTTCATCAAGAATAAATCGTAGATTTAGAAATATATGGTAGATGATAAAACTTTTCAACCATAGTTGCAAATGAACGAGCAATCCATTAGAAGAGTCAAATAGACTATAAAGTCTATTATCTTCCATGTTAAAAGTCCACCAACAATGTTTTATCCTCGTAACATCAATCAACAGCTCTTTCCACAATCATATGAATAACTCATAATCATAATTGTGATTCTAAATTCTCTTCATCCAAGAGATTAAGATAATTTTCATCACCTGTCTTTACCTGAAACATCAAAGATCATGGTTATACCAAATCACAGTTCCTGTTCATAATCATACTAATAAATTCATCTTTGCACCACTAGCCAAAGATATTCATCAACAGTTCATCTTTGCACTACATGCCAAAGATATTCAACAACAAGTCATCTTTGCACTACATGCCAAAGATATTCAACAACAAGTCATCTTTGCACTACATGCCAAGATATCAAAGATATTCATCAATAATGATCTTCGCACTACAAAAGCCAAAGATATTCATATCTCAAAGAAATACATAATCATTTTCGTAATTTATATAAACCATAATTATAACCATATATGTCGATCAATTCACCTTTGCACTTAAGCTAAAGATATTCAATTATAAATTCAATGGTCATGATCATACTAACCAACAATTCAACTTTGCACCATCGCCAAAGAGAACCTATAGTCACGATCATACCAATAATCTACCCATCTTTACACTCAAGTCAAAGAGAAATATCATCATTTAGGTTATAAGAATGTTATATATGATAATAAAAATAATATAATCAATATATAGATTTAATCTCAAGAGTAAGATTCATAAATCAATGATCTCATAACACCTTAATCAAAATGTTATAAATCACTTAATAATCTCATAATCTAATATTATTAATATTACCACAATATTTTAATCATTTCTTAAATTTATAAACAATTTATTTTAATTGTTTACACTTTACTAATAAATGCATTTAATCATCCTAAAATGCCAAACTCATAAGATTTCATCACCAATAACCAAAACCTCATCAAAAATCAGATATACCTTATATATGATTCTCAAGCCATAAAATCATATTTTCCAATTTTCTTACTTCACATAACATATTTAATTCATTTACTCATAACTAGAACATTTTCATGAAAAATACCAAATCAGTTCCAAAAATATTTCTTTTCTGGGATTTAGCATAATATAGTCCCATATTGAATATATATTTTTCTTAATTTTAAAATTCATTTACTATTTTTCATATATGGCCAAAACCAATTTAATATTTAGACATTTATCATAAATTGTACTTTTATCCAAAAATTTTGAAATTTACAGAGTATACTGATATTATATAGATGTATGTACCCAATAAAAATTTCATCAATTTTGGAGTTAATCACAAGGAGTTATAAGGTTTACTTTTTAAAATAGTCTTTTCTCATAAAATCCATAACTCCTAATCTATACATCAAAAATCGCCATTTTTGGACACAATCTACAAAACTCATCAAATTATCATTTCAAATTTTTCCAGAATTTTGAAGGTTCAAAAAATTACAAAACCGAAAAAACATAATAACCCTTACATACTAACGATAATATCCCTTACCTCAAAAGAAAAAAGATTGAATCGAATAACGCCGAACTAACTTGCAATCAGATAGAAACACTCAAGATATCAAAATACTCACAAGAATACACTTGATAATATATAGAGAGAGAGAAAAACTTCGCTTTTCGTGTGATTTTCAATTCTAACCTAAAGACCTATTTATAGAAAATGCTTAGAACACCAAAGTAGTAAAATTTATTAAAATAATATTATTATATAATAAAATTTCCTTAGCACACCTTTGAATCTGAATTCAACACATTTAACACATGCAATGGGGCCCACCAAAGTGAAAAAAAACGCTTTTTTTTAAAAAATAATTAAAACTTCAAAAATCAATTATTTCGAACTTCTAACTTCAATAATTCATAATAAATAGCCCTTTTATCAAAAAATTCAAACCACATGTCTTTCCATAGGAAATTCCATTTTCTACAACTTTGCAGTAAGAAAGTTTTTCCAAATTCCAAATGTAAATTGACCAAATCCACAAACTGAGACGATTTTTATAAAAGCTATAATCAAATTTAATCAAAATTTAGGTTCACCAACATGTTTAACATGTGTTAAACATTTTTTAACACACAAAAACATGTGTTTAGCATTTAATGCAACAAAACTACTCTTCCTCCTCATTTATTCATATATCACACATTCATTGTAAAAATATCACCATTATTATATTATAAAATAATATAATAATATATTTTATCGTAAAAGATAAAATATCAATTTTCAACAATTGTCACATTAAAAATTTTCTCCATCTATAACCACATAAAATGAATATTTTCCTTATCATATAAATCAATAATTAATTATTCACAAATAATATTATGTAATCACAATATCGACAACCAGCAGCTCTCAAGAAAGAGGGGCTTTCCAATAAGGATTTCTCCTCATCGGCGCGCAATTAGATGACCAAACCTCTCCTCGATGTAACTTTCTAGACATTGCCAATAATGCTATCTAATAATATTATCCAAATAATATGAATTATTGATCCGATAATGGGAAAATATCGTGTAATGACAATTATTCAAACAACAATAATATAAAATATCAACGTAGCAATTATTGAATCAATAAAATAAAATATTGAATAAAGAATTATCGTAATAATTATCGAGTAATGCCTTCACGAAAAAAAAATTATCATCATGTAATTCATGAATAGAATCTGTGAATAAGAACTCGTGAATAAGAACTCGTGAATAAGAAATCATGAATAAGAATTATAAAAAAATTGAATACTTTTATTTCATAAAATTCGGTCTTACAATCTCCCTCCTTATGAAATTTCATCCCCAAATTTACGCACTCGGTATTTCAAAGAGTTGAGAATACATTGCTTTCATTTCGCATTCCATCTTCCCCGTCATCATGATTTCTCCATTGCTCATCTCCTCGTATTTCAGATATCATTCTAGAATACAACTTCAAACAAAGGTTAATTAACATATCACAATTTGTCAACTTAAGTAAGAAAAATAAGCTTAGTAGGACACACTAGCTTAAGGATTTACTCATCTCTCCCTCCTAGTTCTATTCCCCGATCTCCGCCGTAGATCATATCCTAAAGCTCGATATTAATCGTGACGCCCCCAAAATAGGTCCAATCCATCCAACCTATTCTCGAGTCGCCAAATACATGGTACGTAAAATAACTACAACTTTATTACTACAATTGTCGTGGCAAAATACAACAACACATATATCGTGAGTTTTAATACTAACTATGACTCATGTCCCAACTATGGGAAAGACCTCACATTGATACATTACATAAAAGTACAATCTAATAATCTGCTTTAGAAATTAAAATCTTGGAAAGTGCTCAAGGAAACCTTCGTATATGGGAGGCCATGATCTAAGGTTATAATAGATATCATATGCCCACGTAATTATCCTTCGTCAATCTAATAGACCCCTAAAAGAAAAACGAGAAGATTACTATCATGTTCTTTCCAATGGTGAGTCTTCTCGACATATAACTATCTCCACCGCTCGCAATTGAAAATTATGTTTCAAATAAACTCCAAGATCATATAGTAGTAGTGCTTGTAGATATACTCAAGAAGTGGATTTGCACAACCCTCTGTCTTTATGATAACACGAGGTTGTATGTCATTAGACATCTTGTATGATAGTGGCAAAACACCCTTCCAAAGTTGGGTTCGCTTTCACCCTATTTGATTTCACAAAATATAACTATTAAAATGACGATAAAATACAAATACACTTATCTAAAGTCCTCAATAAAATTATTTCCATACTCTTTTTGGAGAACCTCAACAACTATAGACCACCGCTCTATTCCCCTCGTTATCCCCGCTCCGACCTACTACACTCTTATTACCCGAAAAGGAATTGTGAAGCAAAAAGGGTGAGCACAACTAGCCTCAAGAAAGAATATCATGACTAAAGATAATTAAATTATCAATAGCCTTCATCAAGAATAAATCGTAGATTTAGAACATATGGTAGATGATAAAACTTTTCAACCATAGTTGCAAATGAACGAAAGCAATCCATTAGAAGAGTCAAATAGACTATAAAGTCTATTATCTTCCATGTTAAAAGTCCACCAACAATGTTTTATCCTCGTAACATCAATCAACAGCCTTTCCACAATCATATGAATAACTCATAATCATAATTGTGATTCTAAATTCTCTTCGCATCCAAGATTAAGATAATTTTCATCAATTGCCTTTACTCGAAACATCAAAGATCATGGTTATACCAAATCACAGCCTCTGCTCATAATCATACTAATAAATTCATCTTTGCACCACGGGCCAAAGATATTCATCATCAGCTCATCTTTGCACTACATGCCAAAGATATTCAACAACAAGTCATCTTTGCACTACATGCCAAAGATATCAACAACAAAAGTCATCTTTACACTACTAACCAAAGATATTCATCAATAAATCGATCTTTGCACTATGTGCCAAAGATATTCATATCTCAAAGAAATACATAATCATTTCGTAATTTATATAAACCATAATTATAACCATATATGTCGATCAATTCACCTTTGCACTTAAGCTAAAGATATTCAATTATAAATTCAATGGTCATGATCATACCAACCAACAATTCAACTTTGCACCATCGCCAAAGAGAACCTATAGTCACGATCATACCAATAATCTACCCATCTTTACACTCAAGTCAAAGAGAAATATCATCATTTAGGTTATAAGAATGTTATATATGATAATAAAAACAATATAATCAACATATAGATTTAATCTCAAGAGTAAGATTCATAAATCAATGATCTCATAACACCTTAATCAAAATGTTATAAATCACTTAATAATCTCATAATCTAATATTATTAATATTACCACAATATTTTAATCATTTCTTAAACTTATAAACAATTTATTTTAATTGTTTACACTTTACTAATAAATGCATTTAATCATCCTAAAATGCCAAACTCATAAGATTTCATCACCAATAACCAAAACCCTCATCAAAAAATCAGATATACCTTATATATGATTCTCAAGCCATAAAATCATATTTTCCAATTTTCTTACTTCACATAACATATTTAATTCATTTACTCATAACTAGAACATTTTCATGAAAAAATACCAAATCAGTTCCAAAAATATTTCTTTTTCGGGATTTAGTATAATATAGTCCCATATTGAAATATATTTTCTCTCTAATTTTAAAATTCATTTACTATTTTTCATATGGCCAAAACCATTTAATATTTAAACATTTATCATAAATTGTACTTTTATCCAAAATTTCAAAATTTACAGAGTATATCGATATTATATAGATGTACTCCCAATAAAAATTTCATCAATTTTGGAGTTAATCACAAGGAGTTATAAGTGGTTTACTTTTTAAAATAGTCTTTTCTCATAAAATCCATAACTCCTAATCTATACATCCAAAAATCGCCATTTTGGACACAATCTACAAAACTCATCAAAATATCATTTCAAATTTTTCCAGAATTTTTGAAGGTTCAGAAAAATTACAAAATTGAAAAAACATAATAACCCTTACATACTAACGATAATATATCCCTACCCAAAAAGAGCAAAGATTTGATCGAATAACGTCGAATCTAACTTGCACCAGATAAAAAACACTCAAGATATCAAAATACTCACAAGAATACACTCGATAATATAGAGAGAAAGAGAGAGAAAACTTCAGCTTCGTGTGATTTTCAATTCTAACCTAAAGACCTATTTATAGAAAATGCTTGTAACACCAAAATAGTAAAATTTATTAAAATAATATATATTTATAATAAAATTTCCTTAGCACACCTTTTTGAATCTGAATTCAGCAATTTAAACACTGCAAGTGGGGGCCCACCAAAGTGTAAAAAACGTTTTTCTTAAATAAAACAATTAAAACTTCCAAAAATCAATTATTTCGAACTTCTAACTTCAATAATTCATAATAAATAGCCCTTTTATCGTAAAAATTCAAACCACATGTCTTTTCCATAGGAAATTCAATTTCTACAACTTTGCGTAAGAAAGTTTTTCCAAATTCCAAATGTAAATTGACCAAATCCACAAACGGACGATTTTACAAGCTATAATCAAATTTCAACCAAAATTTGTAGGTCCACCAACATGTTTAATATGTGTTAAACATTTTTGTAACACAAAAACATGTGTTTAGCATTTAATGCAACAAAACTACTCTTCCTCCTCATTTATTCATATATCACACATTCATTGTAAAAATATCACCATTATTTATATTAAATAATATAATAATATATTTTATCGTAAAAGATAAAATATCAATTTTCAACAATTGTCACATTAAAAATTTTCTCCATCTATAACCACATAAAATGAATATTTTCTTATCATATAAATCAATAATTAATTATTCACAAATAATATTACGTAATCACAATATCGACAAACTGTGCGCTTCCTCAGAAAGAGGGGCTTTCCAATAAGGATTTCTCCTCATCGCGCAAGCAATTAGATGACCAAACCTCTCCTCGATGTAACTTTCTAGACATTGCCAATAATGTTATCTAATAATATTATCCAAATAATATGAATTATTGATCCGATAATGGGAAAAATCATGCGCCATGACAATTATCAAACAACAATAATATAAAATATCAACGAAAGCAATTATTGAATCAATAAAATAAAATATTGAACAAAGAATTACCGTAATAATTATCGAGTAATGCCTTTCTTAAAAAAAATTTTTTATCACGCTTCATGAAAAATTATGAATGCTCGTGAATAAGAATAAGAACTCGTGAATAAGAACTCGTGAATAGTAATTATAAAAAATTGAATACTTTTATTTCATAAAATTCGGGGTCTTACAATCTCCCCTCCTTATGAAATTTCGTCCCCGAAATTTACGTACCTGGTATTTCAAAGAGTTGAGAATACATTGCTTTCATTTCAGATTCCATCTTCCCTGTCATCATAATTTTTCCATTGCTCATCTCCTGTATTTCAGATATCATTCTAGAATACAACTTCAAAACAAAGGTTAATTGACATATCACAATTTGTCAACTTAAGTAAGAAAATTCAGCTTAGGTAGGACACACTAGCGAAGGATTTACTCGTCTCTCCCCTCCTAGTTCTATTCCCCGATCTCCGCCAAAGATCATATCCCTAAACTCTCGATATTAATCATGACGCCCCAAAATAGGTCCAATCCATCCAACCTATTCTGAGTCGCCAAATACATGGTACAGAAAATAACTACAACTTTATTACTATAATTGTCGTGCAAAATACAACAACACATATACTGTGAGTTTTAATACCACCTATGACTCATGTCCCAACTATGGACAACACCTCACAGTGATACCTTACATAAAGGTGCAATCTAGAACTATTTTAGAAATTAAAATCTTTGGAAAGTGCTCAAGGAAACCTTCGTACATGGGAGGCCATGCGTCTAGGTTATGATAGATATCATATGCCCACAGAATTATCCTTGGTTGACCCAATAGACCCCAAAGAAAAACGAGAAGATTACTATCATCTTCTTTTCAATGGTGAGTCTTCTCTTGACATATAACTATCTTCACCGTCTGCAATTGAACATTATGTTTCAAATAAACTCCAAGATCATATAGGTAGTACTCGTAGATATACTCAGCGAGTGGATTTGCACAACCCTGTCTTATGATAACGCGAGGTTGTATGTCATTAGACATCTTGTATGATAGTGGCAAAACACCCTTCCAACGTTGGGTTCGCCTCACTCTATTTGATTCACCAAATATAACTACTAAATGATGACCACCGTTCTATTCCCCTGTTACCCCCACTCGACCCAACTACACTCTTATTACCTGAAAGGAATTGTGAAGCAAAAGGGTGAGCACAACTAGCTCAGTAAAGAATATTATGACTAAAAATAATTACATTATCAATAGATTTCATCAGTAATAAATCAGAGATTTAGAACATATGGTAGATAATAAAACTTTTCAACCATAGTTGCAGCGGAACGAGCAATCCATTAGAAGAGTCAAATAGACCATAATGTCTATTATCTTCTCTATGTTAAAAGTCCACCAACAATGTTTTATCCCTGTAACATCAATCAACAGTTCCTTTCCACAATCATATGAATAACTCATAATCATAATTGTGATTCTAAATTCCTCTTCGCATCCAAGACGAAGATAATTTTCATCACATGTCTTTACCTGAAACATCAAAGATCATGGTTATACCAAATCACAGTTCTTGTTCATAATCATACTAATAAATTCATCTTTGCACCACGGGCCAAAGATATTCATCAACAGTTCATCTTTGCACTACATGCCAAAGATATTCAACAACAAGTCATCTTTGCACTACATGCCAAAGATATTCATTCAACAACGAGTCATCTTTACACTACGGACCAAAGATATTCATATCTCAAAGAAATACATAATTATTTCAAAATTTATATAAACCATAATTATAACCATATATGTTGATCAATTCACCTTTGCACTTAAGGTAAAGATATTCAATTATAAATTCAATGGTCATGATCATACCAGTCAACAATTCAACTTTGCACTACTGGCCAAAGAGAACCTATAGTCACGATCATACCAATAATCTACCCATCTTTACACTCAAGTCAAAGAGAAATATCACCATTAGGGTTATGATAATAAAAACAATATAATCACATATACATTTAATCTCAAGAGTAAGATTCATAAATCAATGATCTCATAACACCTTAATCAAAATGTTATAAATCACTTAATAATCTCATAATCTAATATTATTAATATTACCACAATATTTTAATCATTTCTTAAACTTATAAACAATTTATTTTAATTGTTTACACTTTACTAATAAATGCATTTAATCATCCTAAAATGCCAAACTCATAAGATTTCATCACCAATAACCAAAATCCTCATCAAAAATCTGCATATACCTTATATATGATTCTCAAGCCATAAAATCATATTTTTCAATTTTCTTACTTCACATAACATATTTAATTCATTTACTCATAACTAGAATATTTTCATGAAAAATATCAAATCTGTTCCAAAAATATTTTTTTTCTGTGATTTAGCAAAATATAGTCCCATATTGAACATATATTTTTCTCAGAATTTTTAAAATTCATTTACTATTTTTCACATGGCCAAAACTACCGAATATTTAAACATTTATCATAAATTGTACTTTATCCAAAATTTCCAAAATTTACAGAGTATACTAATATTATATAGATGTACTCCCAATAAAAATTTCATCAATTTTGAAGTTAATCACAAGGAGTTATAAGTGGTTACTTTCAAAATAGTCTTTTCTCATAAAATCAATAACTCCTAATCTTTACATCCAAAAATCGCCATTTTTGGACACAATCTACAAAACTCATCAAAATATCATTTCAAATTTTTTCAAAATTGAAAAACATAATATCCCTTACATACTAACGACAATATCCCTTACCTCAAAAAAAGCAAAGATTTTGATTTGGAATAACCGAACGAACTTGCATCAGATAGAAACTCTCAAGATATCAAAATACTCACAAGAATACACTCGATAATATAGAGAGAGAAATAGAGAAAAAACTTCAGTTTCTGGTGTGATTTTCAATTCTAACCTAAGCACCTATTTATAGGAAATTTCTTAGAACACCAAAACAGAAATTTATTAAAATAATATTATTTATAATAAAATTTCCTTAGCACACCTTTAAATCTGAATTCAGCAATTTAACACATGCAAGTGGGGCCCACCAAAGTGTAAAAAACGTTTTTCTTAAATAAAACAATTAAAACTTCAAAAAATCAATTATTCTGGAACTTCGGAACTTCAATAATTCATAATAAATAGCCCTTTTATCAGAAAAATTCAAACCAAATGTCTTATCCATAGGAAATTCCATTTTCTACAATATTGCAGAAGAAAGTTTTTCCAAATTCCAAACAGAAATTGACCGAAATCCACAAACGGACGATTTTACAATGTGCTATAATCGATTTCAAATAAAATTTGTGTACACCATCATGTTTAACATGTGTTAAACATTTTTTGTAACACACAAAACATGTGTTTAGCATTTAATGCAACAAAACTACTCTTCCTCATTTATTCATATATCACACATTCATTGTAAAAATATCACCATTATTATATTACTGTAATATAATAATATATTTTATCAGAAAAGATAAAATATCAATTTTCAACAATTGTCACATTAAAAAATTTTCTCCATCTATAACCACAAAATGAATATTTTCCTTAACAATAATTAATTATTCACAAATAATATTACAGAATCACAATACTGACAACCAGGCAGTTCCCAGGAAAGAGGGGGCTTTTTAATAAGGATTTTTTCTTACTGGCACGTAATTAGATGACCAAACCTCTCCTTGACAGAACTTTCTAGACATTGCCAATAATTTTATCTAATAATATTATCCAAATAATATGAATTATTGATCCGATAATGGGAAATAATGTGTCGTGACAATTATTGAAACAACAATAATATAAAATATCAACGTAGCAATTATTGAATCAATAAAATAAAATATTGAACAGTAATTACTGTAATAATTATTGAGTAATGCCTTATTACAAAAAAAAATATCATGCTTCATAAATAGTACTCGTGAATAGTAACTCGTAAATAGTAACTCGTGAATAGTAATTATAAAAAAATTGAATACTTTTATTTCATAAAATTCGGGGTCTTACACCTTTCCCCTTCCCAACTACATAGTTTTGTATTGTTTCCCTTAGTTGGTCAACCCCAGTGAAAGTCATGTATAACTCAAATTCAACATCTGTGATTGCAGTGTTAGGATTATATATAGGAACAACTCTCTTCTATTTAATCCTTGGCTCTTCACCTTCCCATTCACTATCAGTACTTGAAGGAGGAGTTGTAGGAACTTCAAAGTTAGAATCTTCATATATTTCCTCCCATGGTTTCATGCCCCTTGTACCAAATTTGGTGATGACCTCATCATCAGATGAAAAAGTAGGCTCCACATTATCTTCATCAACAATTTTCTTCTTGTTGTTAGGTGTGTTCAGGCCTGCCCTTCTCTTCATTCTGTATTTTTTCTCAGGTGTCTCATGATTATCTGATGCCTTGTTAACATGTACTGAGCTAGAAGCTTGAGTCCCTGTAGGCTCAGGTACTTGGCCTTCAGGTACTTCACCACACTCCACTTTAACTTCATCATCCAATTGAACTTCATCTTCCAATTGAACTTCACAAACAACTTCCAACTCTTTAATCTTTGATTTTAGTATCTCTTCCTTATGCAGCCTAGCATTGTCAACTCTTCATCCCCATCATCATCACTTTCTTCACTGCAGTCAGTATCTGTTTCTTCATCTGTAGATTCATCATCATCTCCATTTGGTGCATCAACTTGCACATCGACAATATCAACTTCCTTCTGCAGTAGCTGCTCAACTTCCATCTCATCTACCTGACCAACTTCTTTCTCAAATGGTAAGAGTTCATCAGTAGCGTGGTCACAATATCGATCAACTAGACCAGTTTGTTCACCCTCCTCAACTAGTAACCTAATACTATCATCATCATGTATCAACTCTAAACTATAACGAATATCCATACGACCAACTTTGAAATACACTGTAGTATTCTTTTTGTAACCATACTTCTTAGGTAAGTTGTATATTTTGTCAACATTCAGCCAGTCACCATTAACGTCATGAAGCAGTTCTATAAAACCTCCTCCATAGTGGTATATTGGTTCTTCAATGAACCTACCACATTGATTAAACTCCATAGAAAACAAAACCATGCTGCAAAAGGTACAGGGCATAACATTAGATAATAAACATTATAAAATTGAATAATCAGTGGAAGAAATTCACATATAAACCCAAATCATACATACTAGAACAAATAAGGCTATTACATTTCAACCCAAATCACCGAACAATCATGTACCAAATCTGAGTCATAACTTAAACCCAAATCGACATATAAACCCAAAACAAAGAATAATCAGTGGAAGAAAAAAAATAATCTGAATATTTACATCAGTTATTCTAAGCATGTACCATGAAAAGTCCAAATAACACATAAGGGTGTTACATTTAAACCCAAATCGATATATAAACCCAAATCGAAAACCAATCAGTGGAAAAAATACCTTGTTTAGATATTTCTAGGAGATATTCTAAGGGTGTTACATTTAAACACAAATCGAACAATAATCAATGTGAAAAACTCTAACTCAGATATTTGCAGAAGAATCTCGACAAAGAAAAAAAAATTAAACACAAACCCATACATACCTTCGACTTCGCCAGAGATTTGCATAAAAAACCCTAGCAGATCAAATCGCCCCTTCGTCTTCTTCGCTCTCTCTCTCTCTCTCTCTCTCTCTCTGTGAACTTTGACTCAGACTTTGTTTGGTTTGGTTTGATAGTACTTTTCTTTTGCCGCATAATCTACCTTGGATTGGGCCATCGTGGCTGAGTCATTTTTCTTTTTTTTTAAAAAGTCACGTAGGAAAAAGTTAACGTGGATATTAACAGAACTGAGCTACAGTTAACAGACTGATCCAATAAAAAACAATTTAATTTGTTTAATGGGGTAATCCAAAAAATTAAAAGTTTAGTTGTGCATTAAGTAAAACTTGCCAACTATAGTGGCTAAATTCATAGTTTTGCCCAAAATTTTCACTTGGCACAACCCATATAGAGACGTACAAAGAAATATCAATACATATTCAAAAGGGCACCCAAGTGTAAAATTATCTCTCAACAAAAGTACAAAATAAACTAGAATAAATACAATATAACAAATACACTAAATAGATACACAAAAAAACTCATTCAAAATTCATATCACAATAACTAGGACATCATTCATCAACGAAACATCACATTCGCAAACAAAATCAACATTCATAAAAAAATTACAATATTCCAATGAAACATCACATTCAAAACAAATATTACAATATTCCGACGAAACATCACACAATAACAAAAAAAATAACACATATATATAACACATTCATCAAGCAATACCAATACAAAAATTTACAATATTCCAAACAAAGTTTAATAACTATCTGTAAACATATATAACATTTAATATAATGTGTATGTATATATACATATGTATATTTATTACGTATATAATATAATATATAATATAGTACATATATAGATATACATGTATACATTGTACACACACATATATTACGTATATTACATAATAATATAATATAATATAATATAATAGATATACATGTATACATATGTATTAATAATATAATATAATATAATTATATCACTTTTCTAAATATTAGACACAGCAAATTGGCGGTGCCAAGCCTAAACAGTCAAGGCGAGCCAAAAGTTTTCGGGGTTTTCTTTTGGCAAAAATTTTGCTGACTTTAAACTGCAGCCAAAGTGGTGGGGCCGAGACCAAGTCGTGCTTATTTTATACTATTTTTTTGGGTTTGGCCCAAACGAGTCGGGCGGGTTGCGAGCCGGGCTAAAAATGGGCGGGACAAAAATGCCCAAATTTTACTAGGCTAAAATTCTGCAGTCCAAAGCCCGGCCCGTGGGCTTCGGCCATATTTGCCAGGTCTACTAAATATTTAGAACCTATAAAACTAGCCATCTTCTACGCCTATATCTACTTATGGCTCTTTTTCTACCCAAATCTATCACAAAATCCAAATCCCACAACATTCTTACTACATCCCTTTTCTCTTCAAGAAAGGCTGCTACTTTTGTCAAACTTGTGTTCTCAAATAAAATTTAAAATAGAAAGAAATAAGAATAAAAAAGAAAATATACCGATAAATAGTACCTCCTGTTCCAAGAGAAGTAAAAACATCTAAATTTAGCAAGCTTTCGAAGAATCAATACAACCTGTAAAATATTATTAAAAATTTGTTAAAACTTATATCGCATTCGTACAAAATCATTCAAACAACAATTTCTAATTTAAATAATACCTTTGCTACTGAAATTTCTTCATGAATGTAAAAATATCAATATTGATCCAATTTAAAGAAGTTGAATCTCCCATCTTTTACCCTCGTCTTCAGCTTACATGGCTTGTGAGTTGTACATTACAAAAATTCACTCAATCTTTCCGAACCACACTATATGCCTTACATTTATAGTAAGTTTTACATTACAAAATTTTCACTTGGCACAACCCATATAGAGACATACAAAGAAATATCATTACATATTCAAAAGGGTGCCCCAAGTATAAAATTATCTCTCAACAAAAATACAAAATAAACTAAAATATTAAATACAATATAACAAATACACTAAATAGATACACGAAAAAATTCATTCAAAATTCATATATTGTAAGTAGGACATCAACCACCAACGAAACATAATAAAAAAAATCCAAACATATATAACAAAATAAAAAAACAACACTACGAAAAATTACAATCACATTCATCAACAAAATATCACACTCAAAACAAATATTACAATACTCCGACGAAACATCACACAATAACACAAAAAAATAACACACATATCACATTCATCAAGCAAGAACAATAAAAAAAATTACATTATTCCAAACAAAGTTTAATAATTATCCGTAAACATATATAACACAATTTACATAATATATATTAATAAACATATATAATATAATGTGTATGTATACATACATATGTATATTACATATATAATATAATATAATAATACATATATATATACATGTATACATACACATGTATATTACGTATATTGCATAATAATATAATATAATAGATATACATGTATACATACATATGTATATTACGTATATAATATAATATAATAATACATATATATACATGTATATATACATATGTATATTACGTTTATTGCATAATAATATAATATAATATAATAGATGTGCATGTATACATACATATGTATATTATATAACAATATAATATAATATAATATAATATAATATAATTATATCAATTTTCTAAATATTTAGAACCTATAAAATTAGCCATCTTCTACGCCTATGCCTACTTACGGCTCTTTTTCTACCCAAATCTATCACAAAATCCAAATCACACTACATTCTTACTACCTCCCTTTTCTCTTCAAGAAAGACTGCTACTTTTGTCAAACATGTGTTCTCAAACAAAAATTTAAGTTAGAAAGAAATAAGAATAAAAAAAATACCGATAAATAGTACCTCATGTTCCAAGAGAAATAAAACTTCTAAATTTAGCAAGCTTTGCTAAGAATCAATACAACACCAAGAAAATATTATTAAAATTTTGTTCAAACTTATATCGCATTAGTACAATATCATTCAAACAACAATTTCTAATTTAAATAAAACATTTGCTACTGAAATTTCATCATGCTTGTAAATATCAATATTGATCCAATTTCAAGAAGATGAATCTCCCATCTGTTATCCTAGTCTTCAGCTTACATGGATTGTGAGTTGTATATTGCAAAATTTCGCTCAACTTTTCCAAACCACACTATATGACTTACATTTATAGTAAGTTCTACATTACAAAATTTTCACTTGGCACATCCCATATAGAGACATACAAAGAAATATCAATACATATTCAAAAGGGTGCCCCAGTGTAAAATTATCTCTTAACAAAAGTACAAAATAAACTAGAATATAAAATACAAAATATAACAAATACACTAAATAGATACACGAAAAAACTCATTCAAAATTCATATCACAATAACTAGGACATCAACCACCAACGAAACTTAATAACAAAACATCCAAACATATATAACAAAATAAAAAAACAACACCAAAAATTTTTTACAATCACATTCATCAACGAAACATCACATTCGCAAACAAAATCAACATTCATAAAAAAATTATAATTTTCCAACGAAACATTACATTCAAAACAAATATTACAATATTTTGACGAAACATCACACAATAACAAAAAAAAAAATAACACACATATATAACACATTCATCAAGCAAGACCAATAAAAAAAAATTACATTATTCCAAACAAAGTTTAATAATTATCTGTAAACATATATAACACAATTTACATAATATATATTAATAAACATATATAATATAATGTGTATGTATACATACATATGTATATTACGTATATAATATAATATAATAATACATATATATATACATGTATACATACACATGTATATTACATATATTGCATAATAATATAATATAATATAATATTATATAATATAATAGATATACATGTATACATACATATGTATATTATATAATAATATAATATAATATAATATAATAATATATATATATACATGTATATTATGTATATTGCATAATAATATAATATAATATAATATAATAGATATACATGTATACACACATATGTATATTATATAATAATATAATATAATATAATTATATCAATTTAATTCTTAAATATTTAGAACCTATAAAATTAGCCATCTTCTACGCCTATACCTAGTTACGGCTCTTTTTTTACCCAAATCTATCACAAAATCCAAATCCCACTACATTTTTACTACCCCCCACCCCCTTTTCTCTTCAAGAAAGACTGCTACTTTTGTCAAACCTGTGTTCTCAAACAAAAATTTAAGTTAGAAAGAAATAAGAATAAAAAAAAATACCGATAAATAGTACCTCATGTTCCAACAGAAGTAAAAACTTCTAAATTTAACAAGCTTGCTAAGAATCAATACAACCTGCAAAATATAAATAAAATTTGTTCAAACTTATATCGCATTAGTATAATATCATTCAAACAACAATTTCTAATTTAAATAATACATTTGCTACTGAAATTTCATCATGTTTGTAAATATCAATATTGATCCATTTTTAAGAAGCTGAATCTCTCATCTCTTACCCTTATCTTCAGCTTACATGGATTGTGAGTTGTACATTACAAAAATTCACCCAACTTTTCCAAACCATACTATATGCCTTACATTTTAGTAAGTTTTACATTATAAAATTTTCACTTGGCACAACACATATAGAGACATACAAAGAAATATCAATACCTATTCAAAAGGGTGCCCCAAGTGTAAAATTATCTCTCAACAAAAGTACAAAATAAACTAGAATATAAAATACAAAATATAACAAATACACTAAATAGATACAAGAAAAAACTCATTCAAAATACATATCACAATAACTAGGACATCAACCACCAACGAAACTTAATAACAAAACATCCAAACATATATAACAAAATAAAAAAACAACCCCAAAAAAAAATTACAATCACATTCATCAACGAAACATCACATTCGCAAACAAAATCAACATTCATAAAAAATTACAATTTTCCAACGAAACATTACATTCAAAACAAATATTACAATATTTCGACAAAACATCACACAATAACAAAGAAAAATAACACACATATATAACACATTCATCAAGCATGACCAATAAAAAAAAATTACATTATTCCAAACAAAGTTTAATAATTATCTGTAAACATATATAACACAATTTACATAAGATATATTAATAAACATATATAATATAATGTGTATGTATACATACACATGTATATTACGTATATTGCATAATAATATAATATAATAGATATACATGTATACATACATATGTATATTATATAATAATATAATATAATATAATATAATTATAACAATTTCCTAAATATTTAGAACTTATAAAATTAGCCATCTTCTACGCCTATACCTACTTACGGCTCTTTTTCTACCCAAATCTATCACAAAATCCAAATTCCACTACATTCTTCTTACTACCTCCTTTTCTCTTCAAGAAAAAGCGGCTACTTTTGTCAAACCTGTGTTCTCAAACAAAAATTTAAGTTAGAAAGAAATAAGAATAAAAAAAATACAGATAAATAGTACCTCATGTTCCAACAGAAGTAAAAACTTCTAAATTTAACAAGTTTGCTAAGAATCAATACAACCTACAAAATATTATTAAAACTTGTTCAAACTTATATCGCATTAGTATAATATCATTCAAACAACAATTTCTAATTTAAATAATACATTTGCTACTGAAATTTTATCATGCTTGTAAATATCAATATTGATCCAATTTTAGGAAGCAGAATCTCTCATCTCTTACCCTTATCTTCAGCTTACATGGATTGTGAGTTGTACATTACAAAAATTCACCCAACTTTTCCAAACCATACTATATGCCTTACATTTTAGTAAGTTTTACATTATAAAATTTTCACTTGGCACAACACATATAGAGACATACAAAGAAATATCAATCCATATTCAAAAGGGTGCCCCAAGTGTAAAATTATCTCTCAACAAAAGTACAAAATAAACTAGAATATAAAATACAAAATATAACAAATACACTAAATAGATACACGAAAAAACTCATTCAAAATACATATCACAATAACTAGGACATCAACCACCAACGAAACTTAATAACAAAACATCCAAACATATATAACAAAATAAAAAAACAATCCCAAAAAAAAATTACAATCACATTCATCAACGAAACATCACATTCGCAAACAAAATCAACATTCATAAAAAAATTACAATTTTTCAACGAAACATTACATTCAAAACAAATATTACAATATTTCGACAAAACATCACACAATAACAAAAAAAAAAATAACACATATATAACACATTCATCAAGCAAGACCAATAAAAAAAATTACATTATTCCAAACAAAGTTTAATAATTATCTGTAAACATATATAAAACAATTTACATAATATATATTAATAAACATATATAATATAATGTGTATGTATACATACACATGTATATTACGTATATTGCATAATAATATAATATAATAGATATACATGTATACATACATATGTATATTATATAATAATATAATATAATTATAACAATTTCCTAAATATTTAGAACCTATAAAATTAGCCATCTTCTACGCCTATACCTGCTTACGGCTCTTTTTCTACCCAAATCTATCACAAAATCCAAATTCCACTACATTCTTACTACCTCCCTTTTCTCTTCAAGAAAGACGGCTACTTTTGTCAAACCTGTGTTCTCAAACAAAAATTTAAGTTAGAAAGAAATAAGAATAAAAAAAATACCGATAAATAGTACCTCATGTTCCATGAGAAGTAAAAACTTCTAAATTTAGCAAACTTGCTAAGAATCAATACAACCTGCAAAATATTATTAAAATTTTGTTCAAACTTATATCGCATTAGTACAATATCATTCAAACAACAATTTCTAATTTAAATAATACATTTGCTACTGAAATTTCATCAAGCTTGTAAATATCAATATTGATCCAATTTCAAGAAGATGAATCTCCCATCTGTTATCCTCGTCTTCAGCTTACATGGATTGTGAGTTGTACATTACAAAATTTCGCTCAACTTTTCCAAACCACACTATATGACTTACATTTATAGTAAGTTCTACATTACAAAATTTTCACTTGGCACATCCCATATAGAGACATACAAAGAAATATCAATACATATTCAAAAGGGTGCCCAGTGTAAAATTATCTCTCAACAAAAGTACAAAATAAACTAAAATATAAAATACAAAATATAACAAATACACTAAATAGATACACGAAAAAACTCATTCAAAATTCATATCACAATAACTAGGACATCAACCACCAACGAAACTTAATAACAAAACATCCAAACATATATAACAAAATAAAAAAACAACACCACAAAAAATTTACAATCACATTCATCAACGAAACATCACATTCGCAAACAAAATCAACATTCATAAAAAAATTATAATTTTCTAACGAAACATTACATTCAAAACAAATATTACAATATTTTGACGAAACATCACACAATAACAAAAAAGAATAACACACATATATAACACATTCATCAAGCAAGACCAATAAAAAAAAATTACATTATTCCAAACAAAGTTTAATAATTATCTGTAAACATATATAAAACAATTTACATAATATATATTAATAAACATATATAATATAATGTGTATGTATACATACACATGTATATTACGTATATTGCATCATAATATAATATAATATAATAGATATACATGTATACATACATATGTATATTATATAATAATATAATATAATATAATATAATTATATTAATTTCCTAAATATTTAGAACCTATAAAATTAGCCATCTTTTACGCCTATACCTGCTTACGGCTCTTTTTCTACCCAAATCTATCACAAAATTCAAATTCCACTACATTCTTACTACCTCCTTTTTCTCTTCAAGAAAGACGGCTACTTTTGTCAACCTGTGTTCTCAAATAAAAATTGAAGTTAGAAAGAAATAAGAATAAAAAAAAATACTGATAAATAGAACCTCATGTTCCATGAGAAGTAAAAACTTCTAAATTTAGAAAACTTGCTAAGAATCAATACAACCTGCAAAACATTATTAAAATTTTGTTCAAACTTATATCGCATTAGTACAATATCATTCAAACAACAATTTCTAATTTAAATAATACATTTGCTACTGAAATTTCATCAAGCTTGTAAATATCAATATTGTTCCAATTTCAAGAAGATGAATCTCCCATCTTTTCCTCATCTTGATTTTATATGGATTGTGAGTTGTACATTACAAAATTTCGCTCAACTTTTCCAAACCACACTATATGACTTACATTTATAGTAAGTTCTACATTACAAAATTTTCACTTGGCACAACCCATATAGAGACATACAAAGAAATATCAATACATATTCAAAAGGATGCCCCAGTGTAAAATTATCTCTCAACAAAAGTACAAAATAAACTAGAATATAAAATACAAAATATAACAAATACAAATACACTAAATAGATACACGAAAAAACTCATTCAAAATTCATATCACAATAACTAGGACATCAACCACCAACGAAACTTAATAACAAAACATCCAAACATATATAACAAAATAAAAAAACAACACCACAAAAAATTTACAATCACATTCATCAACGAAACATCACCTTCGCAAACAAAATCAACATTCATAAAAAAATTACAATTTTCCAACGAAACATTACATTCAAAACAAATATTACAATATTTCGACGAAACATCACACAATAACAAAAAAGAATAACACACATATATAACACATTCATCAAGCAAGACAAATAAAAAAAATTACATTATTCCAAACAAAGTTTAATAATTATCCGAAAACATATATAACACAATTTACATAATATATATTAATAAACATATATAATATAATAATGTATGTATACATATACATGTATATTTAATATATTGCATAATAATATAATATAATATAATAGATATACATGTATACATACATATGTATATATATAATAATATAATATAATATAATATAATTATAACAATTACCTAAATATTTAGAACACTATAAAATTAGCCATCTTCTACGCTATATACCTACTTTACTTACTCTTTTTCTACCCAAATCTATCACAAAATCTAAATTCCACTACATTCTTACTACCTCCTTTTCTCTTCAAGAAAGGCGGCTACTTTTGTCAAAACCTGTGTTCTCAAACAAAAATTTAAGTTAGAAAGAAATAAGAATAAAAAAATACAGATAAATAAATAGTACTCATGTTCCAAGAGAAGTAAAAACTTCTAAATTTAACAAACTTGCTAAGAATCAATACAACTACAAAATATTATTATTAAAATTTGTTCAAACTTATATCGCATTAGTATAATATCATTCAAACAACAATTTCTAATTTAAATAATACATTTGCTACTGAAATTTCATCATGTTTGTAAATATCAATATTGATCCAATTTTAAGAAAATTTGAATCTCTCATCTTTTTACCCTTATTTCAAACTTACATGGATTGTGAGTTGTACATTAAAAAATTAACCCAACTTTTCCAAACCACTACTTATATGCCTTACATTTTAGTAAGTTTTACATTATAAAATTTTCACTTGGCACAACACATATAGAGACATACAAAGAAATATCAATACATATTCAAAAGGGTGCCCCAAGTGTAAAATTATCTCTCAACAAAAGTACAAAATAAACTAGAATATAAAATACAAAATATAACAAATACACTAAATAGATACAAGAAAAAACTCATTCAAAATACATATCACAATAACTAGGACATCAACCACCAACAAAACTTAATAACAAAACATCCAAACATATATAACAAAATAAAAAAACAACCCTAAAAAAAATTACAATCACATTCATCAACGAAACATCACATTCGCAAACAAAATCAACATTCAAAAAAAATTACAATTTTCCAACGAAACATTACATTCAAAACAAATATTACAATATTTTGACAAAACATTACACAATAACAAAGAAAAATAACACACATATATAACACATTCATCAAGCAAGACAAATAAAAAAAAATTACATTATTCCAAACAAAGTTTAATAATTATCTATACGTAAACATATATAAAACAATTTACATAATATATTAATAAAATATATATAATATAATATGTATAATATATACATACATACACATGTATATTACGTATATTGCATCATAATATAATATAATATAATAATTATACATGTATACATACATATGTATATTATATAATAATATAATATAATTATATTATATTATATTAATTTCCTAAATATTTAGAACCTATAAAATTAGCCATCTTCTACGCTTTATACCTACTTTACTTTTACGGCTCTTTTTTTCTACCCAAATCTATCACAAAATCCAAATTCCACTACATTCTTACTACCTCCCTTTTCTCTTCAAGAAAGACGGCTACTTTTGTCAAACATGTGTTCTCAAACAAAAATTTAAGTTAGAAAGAAATAAGAATAAAAAAAATATAGATAAATAGTACCTCATGTTCCAACAGAAGTAAAAACTTTTAAATTTAACAAACTTGCTAAGAATCAATACAACCTACAAAATATTATTAAAATTTGTTCAAACTTATATCGCATTAGTATAATATCATTCAAACAACAATTTCTAATTTAAATAATACATTTGCTACTGAAATTTCATCATGTTTGTAAATATCAATATTGATCCAATTTTAGGAAGCAGAATCTCTCATCTCTTACCCTTATCTTCAGCTTACAATGGATTGTGAGTTGTACATTACAAAAATTCACCCAACTTTTCCAAACCATACTATATGCCTTACATTTTAGTAAGTTTTACATTATAAAAGTTTCACTTGGCACAACACATATAGAGACATACAAAGAAATATCAATACATATTCAAAAGGGTGCCCCAAGTGTAAAATTATCTCTCAACAAAAGTACAAAATAAACTAGAATATAAAATACAAAAATATAACAAATATACACTAAATAGATACGAAAAAAACTCATTCAAAATTACATATCACAATAACTAGGACATCAACCACCAAATGAAACTTAATAACAAAACATCCAAACATATATAACAAAATAAAAAAACAACCCCAAAAAAAAATTACAATCACATTCATCAACGAAACATCACATTCGCAAACAAAATCAACATTCATAAAAAAATTACAATTTTTCAACGAAACATTACATTCAAAACAAATATTACAATATTTCGACGAAACATCACACAATAACAAAAAAAATAAACACATATATATAATACATTCATCAAGCAAGACCAATAAAAAAATTACATTATTCCAAACAAAGTTTAATAATTATCGTAAACATATATAACACAATTTACATAATATATATTAATAATATATATATATATAATATATATGTATATATGTAATATGTATATACGTATATATATATATAATATATATATATATATAATAATATAATATAATATATATACATATATACATACATACATATATATTATATAATATATAATATAATATAATATAATTATAACAATTTCCTAAATATTTAGAACCTATAAAATTAGCCATCTTCTACGCTATATACCTACTTACGGCTTTTTTTCACCCAAATCTATCACAAAATCCAAATTCCAATACATTCTTACTACCTCCCTTTTCTCTTCAAGAAAAGTCGCTACTTTTGTCAAACATGTGTTCTCAAACAAAAATTTAAGTTAGAAAGAAATAAGAATAAAAAAATACCGATAAATAGTACCTCATGTTCCAAGAGAAGTAAAAACTTCTAAATTTAGCAAACTTGCTAAGAATCAATACAACACAGAAAAATATTATTAAAATTTTGTTCAAACTTATATCGCATTAGTACAATATCATTCAAACAACAATTTCTAATTTAAATAATACATTTTACTATTGAAATTTCATCATGCTTGTAAATATCAATATTGATCCAATTTCAAGAAGATGAATCTCCCATCTTTTATCCTCATCTTGACTTACATGGATTGTGAGATATACATTACAAAATTTCACTCAACTTTTCCAACCACACTATATGACCTTACATTTATAGTAAGTTCTACATTACAAAATTTTCACTTGGCACAACCCATATATAGAGACATACAAAGAAATATCAATACATATTCAAAAGGGTGCCCCAAGTGTAAAATTATCTCTCAACAAAAGTACAAAATAAACTAGAATATAAAATACAAAATATAACAAATACACTAAATAGATACACGAAAAAACTCATTCAAAATTCATATCACAATAACTAGGACATCAACCACCAACGAAACTTAATAACAAAACATCCAAACATATATAACAAAATAAAAAAACAACACCACAAAAAATTTACAATCACATTCATCAACGAAACATCACATTCATAAACAAAATCAACATTCATAAAAAATTATAATTTTCCAACGAAACATTACATTCAAAACAAATATTACAATATTTTTCATGAAACATCACACAATAACAAAAAGAATAACACACATATATAACACATTCATCAAGCAAGACCAATAAAAAAAAATTACATTATAATTATATGTAAACAAAGTTTAATAAATATATCTATAACATAATATAATACAATTTACATAATATATATTAATAAATATATATAATATAATATGTATGTATACATACACATGTATATTACATATATTGCATAATAATATAATATAATAGATATACATGTATACATACATATGTATATTATATAATATAATATAATATAATATAATATAATTATAACAATTTTCTAAATATTTAGAACCTATAAAATTAGCCATCTTTACGCCTTATACCTACTTTACGGCTCTTTTTCTACCCAAATCTATCACAAAATCCAAATCCCACTACATTCTTACTACCTCCCTTTTCTTCAAGAAAGATTGCTACTTTTGTCAAAACTGTGTTCTCAAACAAAAATTTAAGTTAGAAAGAAATAAAAAAAAAAAAAAATACCGATAAATAGTACCTCATGTTCCATGAGAAGTAAAAACTTCTAAATTTAGCAAACTTGCTAAGAATCAATATAACCTGCAAAATATTATTAAAATTTTGTTCAAACTTATATCGCATTAGTACAATATCATTCAAACAACAATTTCTAATTTAAATAATACATTTTTCTTTGAAATTTCATCATGCTTGTAAATATCAATATTGATCCAATTTCAAGAAGCTGAATCTCCCATCTTTTACCCTCATCTTCAGCTTACATGGATTGTGAGTTGTACATTACAAAAATTCACTCAACTTTTCCAAACCACACTATATGCCTTACATTTATAGTAAGTTCTACATTACAAAATTTTCACTTGGCACAACCCATATAGAGACATACAAAGAAATATCAATACATATTCAAAAGGGTGCCCCAAGTGTAAATTTATCTCTCAACAAAAGTACAAAATAAACTAGAATATAAAATACAAAATATAACAAATACACTAAATAGATACACGAAAAAACTCATTCAAAATTCATATCACAATAACTAGGACATCAACCACCAACGAAACTTAATAACAAAACATCCAAACATATATAATAAAATAAAAAAACAACACCGCAAAAAATTTACAATCACATTCATCAACGAAACATCACATTCGCAAACAAAATCAACATTCATAAAAAAATTACAATTTTCCAACGAAACATTACATTCAAAACAAATATTACAATATTTTGACGAAACATCACACAATAACAAAAAAGAATAACACACATATATAACACATTCATCAAGCAAGACCAATAAAAAAATTTACATTATTCCAAACAAAGTTTAATAATTATATGTAAACATATATAACACAATTTACATAATATATATTAATAAACATATATAATATAATGTGTATATATACATATATATATATTATATATAATATATATATATATATATATATATATATATATATATATATATATACATATATATATATATTATAATATATAATAATATAATATAATATAATATATATATATACATACATATGTATATTATATAATAATATAATATAATATAATATAATTATATTAATTTCCTAAATATTTAGAACCTATAAAATTAGCCATCTTCTACGATATACCTACTTACGACTCTTTTTCTACCCAAATCTATCACAAAATCCAAATTCCACTACATTCTTACTACCTCCCTTTTCTCTTCAAGAAAGACGGCTACTTTTGTCAAACCTGTGTTCTCAAACAAAAATTTAAGTTAGAAAGAAATAAGAATAAAAAAAAATACCGATAAATAGTACCTCATGTTCCAAGAGAAGTAAAAACTTCTAAATTTAGCAAGCTTGCTAAGAATCAATACAACCTGCAAAATATTATTAAAATTTTGTTCAAACTTATATCGCATTAGTACAATATCATTCAAACAACAATTTCTAATTTAAATAATACATTTGCTACTGAAATTTCATCATGCTTGTAAATATCAATATTGATCCAATTTCAAGAAGCTGAATCTCCCATCTTTTACCCTCATCTTCAGCTTACATGGATTGTGAGTTGTACATTACAAAAATTCACTCAACTTTTTCAAACCACACTATATGCCTTACATTTATAGTAAGTTCTACATTACAAAATTTTCACTTGGCACAACCCATATAGAGACATACAAAGAAATATCAATACATATTCAAAAGGGTGCCCCAAGTGTAAATTTATCTCTCAACAAAAAACAGTAAAATAAACTAGAATATAAAATACAAAATATAACAAATACACTAAATAGATACGAAAAAACTCATTCAAAATTCATATCACAATAACTAGGACATCAACCACCAACGAAACTTAATAACAAAACATCCAAACATATATAACAAAATAAAAAACAACACCACAAAAAATTTACAATCACATTCATCAACGAAACATCACATTCGCAAACAAAATCAACATTCAAAAAAAATTACAATTTCAACGAAACATTACATTCAAAACAAATATTACAATATTTCAATGAAACATCACACAATACAAAAAAAAATAAACACATATATAACACATTCATCAAGCAAGACCAATAAAAAAAATTACATTATTCCAAACAAAGTTTAATAATTATCCGTAAACATATATAACACAATTTACATAATATATATTAATAAATATATATAATATATGTATATATATACATATATATATATATATATATATTATATATATATATATATATATATATATATATATATATATATATATATGTATATATACGTATATACATAATAATAATATAATATAATATATATATACATATAATATAATATAATATAATATAATATAATATAATTATATTTAATTTTCTAAATATTTAGAACTTATAAAATTAGCCATCTTCTACGCTTTATACCTACTTACGGCTTTTTTCTACCCAAATCTATCACAAAATCCAAATCCCACTACATTCTCTTACCTCCCTTTTCTCTCTAAGAAAAGGCTGCTACTTTTGTCAAACCTGTGTTCTCAAACAAAAATTTAAGTTAGAAAGAAATAAGAAAAAAAAAAATCTTAGATAAATAGTACCTCATGTTCCAAGAGAAGTAAAACTTCTAAATTTAGCAAGCTTGCTAAGAATCAATACAACCTGCAAAATATTATTAAAATTTTGTTCAAACTTATATCGCATTAGTACAATATCATTCAAACAACAATTTCTAATTTAAATAATACATTTGCTACTGAAATTTCATCATGCTTGTAAATATCAATATTGATCCAATTTCAAGAAGCTGAATCTCCCATCTTTTACCCTCATCTTTAGCTTACATGGATTGTGAGTTGTACATTACAAAAATTCACTCAACTTTTCCAAACCACACTATATGCCTTACATTTATAGTAAGTTCTACATTACAAAATTTTCACTTGGCACAACCCATATAGAGACATACAAAGAAATATCAATACATATTCAAAAGGGTGCCCCAAGTGTAAATTTATCTCTCAACAAAAGTACAAAATAAACTAGAATATAAAATACAAAATATAACAAATACACTAAATAGATATACGAAAAAACTCATTCAAAATTCATATCACAATAACTAGGACATCAACCACCAACGAAACTTAATAACAAAACATCCAAACATATATAACAAAATAAAAAAATAACACCACAAAAAATTTACAATCACATTCATCAACGAAACATCACATTCGCAAACAAAATCAACATTCATAAAAAATTACAATTTTCCAACGAAACATTACATTCAAAACAAATATTACAATATTTCGAAAAACATCACACAATAACAAAAAAGAATAACACATATATAACACATTCATCAAGCAAGACCATCAAAAAAGACCAATAAAAAAAAGTTTAATTATATCGTAAACATATATAACAAAGTTTAATAATATATTAATAAAATATATATATAATGTGTATTATATTTATATAATATATATATATATATATATATATATATATATATATATATATGTATACATACACATATATATATTACGTATATTTATATAATAATATAATATAATAGATATATATATATATATACATATATATATTATATATATATATAATATAATATAATATAATATAATTATATCAATTTCCTAAATATTTAGAACCTATAAAATTAGCCATCTTCTACGCTTTATACTACTACTTACGGCTCTTTTTCTACCCAAATCTATCACAAAATCCAAATCCCACTACATTCTTACTACCTCTCCTTTTCTCTTCAAGAAAAGGTTGCTACTTTTGTCAAACATGTGTTCTCAAACAAAAATTTAAGTTAGAAAGAAATAAGAATAAAAAAAAAAATACCGATAAATAGTACCTCATGTTCCAAGAGAAGTAAAAACTTCTAAATTTAGCAAGCTTGCTAAGAATCAATACAACACCAAAATATATTATTAAAATTTTGTTCAAACTTATATCGCATTAGTACAATATCATTCAAACAACAATTTCTAATTTAAATAATACCTTTGCTACTGAAATTTCATCATGCTTGTAAATATCAATATTGATCCAATTTCAAGAAACTGAATCTCCCATCTTTTACCCTCATCTTCAGCTTACATGGATTGTGAGTTGTACATTACAAAAATTCACTCAACTTTTCCAAACCACACTATATGCCTTACATTTATAGTAAGTTCTACATTACAAAATTTTCACTTGGCACAACCCATATAGAGACATACAAAGAAATATCAATACATATTCAAAAGGGTGCCCCAAGTGTAAATTTATCTCTCAACAAAAGTACAAAATAAACTAGAATATAAAATACAAAATATAACAAATACACTAAATAGATACACGAAAAAACTCATTCAAAATTCATATCACAATAACTAGGACATCAACCACCAAATGAAACTTAATAACAAAACATCCAAACATATATAACAAAATAAAAAAACAACACCACAAAAAATTTACAATCACATTCATCAATCGAAACATCACATTCGCAAACAAAATCAACATTCAAAAAAATTACAATTTTCCAACGAAACATTACATTCAAAACAAATATTACAATATTTAAAGACGAAACATCACACAATAACAAAAAAATAATAACACACATATATAACACATTCATCAAGCAAGACCAATAAAAAAAATTACATTATTCCAAACAAAGTTTAATAATTATCCGTAAACATATATAACACAATTTACATAATATATATTAATAAACATATATATATATAATATGTATATATATATATATGTATATACGTATATATATAATATAATATAATATATATATATATATATATATATACATGTATACATACACATATATATATATATAATATATATATATATATATATATATATATATATATATATATATATATATATATAATATAATATAATATAATATAATACAATTATAATTTCCTAAATATTTAGAACCTATAAAATTAGACATCTTCTACGCCTATACTTTATACCTACTTACGATTTTTTCTACCCAAATCTATCACAAAATCCAAATCCCACTACATTCTTACTACCTCCTTTTCTCTTCAAGAAAGACGCGCTACTTTTGTCAAACATGTGTTCTCAAACAAAAAAATTTAAGTTAGAAAGAAATAAGAATAAAAAAAAAATACCGATAAATAGTACCTCATGTTCCAAGAGAAGTAAAAACTTTTAAATTTAGCAAGCTTGCTAAGAATCAATACAACCTGCAAAATATTATTAAAATTTTGTTCAAACTTATATCGCATTAGTACAATATCATTCAAACAACAATTTCTAATTTAAATAATACATTTCTTCTATGAAATTTCATCATGCTTGTAAATATCAATATTGATCCAATTTCAAGAAGCTGAATCTCCCATCTTTTACCCTCATCTTCAGCTTACATGGATTGTGAGTTGTACATTACAAAAATTCACTCAACTTTTTCAAACCACACTATATGCCTTACATTTATAGTAAGTTCTACATTACAAAATTTTCACTTGGCACAACCCATATAGAGACATACAAAGAAATATCAATACATACATATTCAAAAGGGTGCCCCAAGTGTAAAATTATCTCTCAACAAAAGTACAAAATAAACTAGAATATAAAATACAAAATATAACAAATACACTAAATAGATACACGAAAAAACTCATTCAAAATTCATATCACAATAACTAGGACATCAACCACCAACGAAACTTAATAACAAAACATCCAAACATATATAACAAAAAAAAAAACAACACCACAAAAAATTTACAATCACATTCATCAACGAAACATCACATTCGCAAACAAAATCAACATTCATAAAAAAAAATTACAATTTTCCAACGAAACATTACATCAAAACAAATATTACAATATTTCAACGAAACATCACACAATAACAAAAAAAAAAATAACACATATATATAACACATTCACAATAAAAGCAAGACATTAAAAAAAAATTACATTATTCCAAACAAAGTTTAATAATTATCCGTAAATATATATAACACAATTTACATAATATATATTAATAAACATATATAATATAATATAATATGTATATATATATATATATATATATACATGTATATATATATATATATATATGTATACGTATATAATAATATAATATAATAGATATACATATATATATATATATATATATATATATAATAATATAATATAATATAATATAATATAATTATATCAATTTTCTAAATATTTAGAACCTATAAAATTAGCCATCTTCTACGCTTTATACCTACTTACGGCTTTTTTCTACCCAAATCTATCACAAAATCCAAATCCCACTACATTCTTACTACCTCCTTTTTTCTCTTCAAGAAAGATTGCTACTTTTGTCAAACACTGTGTTCTCAAACAAAAATTTAAGTTAGAAAGAAATAAAGAAAAAAAAAAATACCGATAAATAGTACCTCATGTTCCAAGAGAAGTAAAAACTTCTAAATTTAGCAAGCTTGCTAAGAATCAATACAACCTGCAAAATATTATTAAAATTTTGTTCAAACTTATATCGCATTAGTACAATATCATTCAAACAACAATTTCTAATTTAAATAATACATTTTCTTCTTGAAATTTCATCATGCTTGTAAATATCAATATTGATCCAATTTCAAGAAATTTGAATCTCCCATCTTTTACCCTCATCTTGACTTACATGGATTGTGAGTTGTACATTACAAAAATTCACTCAACTTTTCCAAACCACACTATATGCCTTACATTTATAGTAAGTTCTACATTACAAAATTTTCACTTGGCACAACCCATATAGAGACATACAAAGAAATATCAATACATATTCAAAAGGGTGCCCCAAGTGTAAATTTATCTCTCAACAAAAGTACAAAATAAACTAGAATATAAAATACAAAATATAACAAATACACTAAATAGATACACGAAAAAACTCATTCAAAATTCATATCACAATAACTAGGACATCAACCACCAACGAAACTTAATAACAAAACATCCAAACATATATAATAAAATAAAAAAACAACACCGCAAAAAATTTACAATCACATTCATCAACGAAACATCACATTCGCAAACAAAATCAACATTCATAAAAAAATTACAATTTTCCAACGAAACATTACATTCAAAACAAATATTACAATATTTCGACGAAATATCACACAATAACAAAAAAGAATAACACACATATATAACACATTCATCAAGCAAGACCAATAAAAAAAATTACATTATTCCAAACAAAGTTTAATAATTATATGTAAACATATATAACACAATTTACATAATATATATTAATAAACATATATAATATAATGTGTATGTATACATACGTATGTATATTACGTATATAATATAATATAATAATATATATATATATATATATATATATATATATATATATATATTATATAATATATAATATAATAATATATATATATATATATATATATATATATATTATATATAATATAATATAATATAATATAATTATATCAATTTCTTAAATATTTAGAACCTATAAAATTAGCCATCTTCTACGCCTATACTTACGGCTCTTTTTATCCCCAAATTTATTATAAAATCCAAATCTCACTACATTCTTACTACCTCCCTTTTCTCTTCAAAAAAGACTGCAACTTTTGCCAAACATGTGTTCTCAAACAAAAATTTAAGTTAGAAAGAAATAAGAATAAAAAAAAATACCGATAAATAGTACCTCATGTTCTAAGAGAAGTAAAAAACTTCTAAATTTAGCAAGCTTGCTAAGAATCAATACAACCTGCAAAATATTATTAAAATTTTGTTCAACCTTATATCGCATTAGTACAATATCATTCAAACAACAATTTCTAATTTAAATAATACATTTGCTACTGAAATTTCATCATGCTTGTAAATATCAATATTGATCCAATTTCAAGAAGCTGAATCTCCCATCTTTTACCCTCATCTTCAGCTTACATGGATTGTGAGTTGTACATTACAAAAATTAACTCAACTTTTCCAAACCACACTATATGCCTTACATTTATAGTAAGTTCTACATTACAAAATTTTCACTTGGCACAACCCATATAGAGACATACAAAGAAATATCAATACATATTCAAAAGGGTGCCCCAAGTGTAAATTTATCTCTCAACAAAAGTACAAAATAAACTAGAATATAAAATACAAAAATATAACAAATACACTAAATAGATACGAAAAAACTCATTCAAAATTCATATCACAATAACTAGGACATCAACCACCAATGAAACTTAATAACAAAACATCCAAACATATATAACAAAAAAAAAAAAACAACACATAAAAAATTTACAATCACATTCATCAACGAAAACATCACATTCGCAAACAAAATCAACATTCATAAAAAATTACAATTTTCAACGAAACATTACATTCAAAACAAATATTACAATATTCAATGAAACATCACACAATAACAAAAAGAATAACACACATATATAACACATTCATCAAAGCAAGACCAATAAAAAAAATTACATTATTCCAAACAAAGTTTAATAATTATCAAGTAAAACATATATAACACAATTTACATAATATATATTAATAAATATATATAATATAATGTGTATGTTTACATACACATATATTATATTACATATATATTGCATAATAATATAATATATATGATATACATATATACATACATATATATATATAATAATAATATATATAATATAATAATATAATATATATCGATTTTCTAAATATTTAGAACTTATAAAAAATTAGCCATCTTTACTTTATACCTACTTTACTCTTTTTTCTACCCAAATCTATCACAAAATCCAAATCCACTACAATCTTACTACCTCCCTTTTCTCTTCAAGAAAAATTGCTACTTTTGTCAAACACTGTGTTCTCAAACAAAAATTTAAGTTAGAAAGAAATAAGAAAAAAAAAAAAATATAGATAAATAGTACCTCATGTTCCAAGAGAAGTAAAAACTTTTAAATTTAGCAAGCTTGCTAAGAATCAATACAACCTGCAAAATATTATTAAAATTTTGTTCAAACTTATATCGCATTAGTACAATATCATTCAAACAACAATTTTTAATTTAAATAATACATTTGCTACTGAAATTTCATCATGCTTGTAAATATCAATATTGATCCAATTTCAAGAAGCTGAATCTCCCATCTTTTACCCTCATCTTCAGCTTACATGGATTGTGAGTTGTACATTACAAAAATTCACTCAACTTTTCCAAACCACACTATATGCCTTACATTTATAGTAAGTTCTACATTACAAAATTTTCACTTGGCACAACCCATATAGAGACATACAAAGAAATATCAATACATATTCAAAAGGGTGCCCCAAGTGTAAAATTATCTCTCAACAAAAGTACAAAATAAACTAGAATATAAAATACAAAATATAACAAATACACTAAATAGATACACGAAAAAACTCATTCAAAATTCATATCACAATAACTAGGACATCAACCACCAACGAAACTTAATAACAAAACATCCAAACATATATAATAAAAAAAAACAACACCACAAAAAAATTTACAATCACATTCATCGGCGAAACATCACATTCGCAAACAAAATCAACATTCATAAAAAAATTACAATTTTCCAACGAAACATTACATTGAAAACAAATATTACAATATTTCGACGAAATATCACACAATAACAAAAAAGAATAACACACATATATAACACATTCATCAAGCAAGACCAATAAAAAAAATTTACATTATTCCAAACAAAGTTTAATAATTATATGTAAACATATATAACACAATTTACATAATATATATTATATAAATATATATATAATATGTATATATATATATATATGTATATAATATATATATAATATAATAATATATATATATATATATATATATATATATATATATATATATGTATATAATAATAATATATATAATAGATATACATGTATATATACATATGCATATTATAATATATAATATAATATAATATAATATAATACAATTATATCAATTTCCTAAATATTTAGAACCTATAAAATTAGACATCTTCTACGCCTATACCTACTTACGGCTCTTTTTCTACCCAAATCTATCACAAAATCCAAATCCCACTACATTCTTACTACCTCCCTTTTCTCTTCAAGAAAGACTGCTACTTTTGTCAAACATGTGTTCTCAAATAAAAATTTAAGTTAGAAAGAAATAAGAATAAAAAAAATACCGATAAATAGTACCTCATGTTCCAAGAGAAGTAAAAACTTCTAAATTTAGCAAGCTTGCTAAGAATCAATACAACCTGCAAAATATTATTAAAATTTTGTTCAAACTTATATCGCATTAGTACAATATCATTCAAACAACAATTTCTAATTTAAATAATACATTTCTTCTTTGAAATTTCATCATGCTTGTAAATATCAATATTGATCCAATTTCAAGAAGCTGAATCTCCCATCTTTTACCCTCATCTTCAGCTTACATGGATTGTGAGTTGTACATTACAAAAATTCACTCAACTTTTCCAAACCACACTATATGCCTTACATTTATAGTAAGTTCTACATTACAAAATTTTCACTTGGCACAACCCATATAGAGACATACAAAGAAATATCAATACATATTCAAAAGGGTGCCTCAAGTGTAAAATTATCTCTCAACAAAAGCACAAAATAAACTAGAATATAAAATAAAAAATATAACAAATACACTAAATAGATACACGAAAAAACTCATTCAAAATTCATATCACAATAACTAGGACATCAACCACCAACGAAACTTAATAACAAAACATCCAAACATATATAACAAAATAAAAAAATAACACCACAAAAAATTTACAATCACATTCATCAACGAAACATCACATTCGCAAACAAAATCAACATTCATAAAAAAATTATAATTTTCCAACGAAACATTACATTCAAAACAAATATTACAATATTTGAAGAAACATCACACAATAACAAAAAAGAATAACACACATATATAACACATTCATCAAAGGAAGACCCGATAAAAAAAATTACATTATTCCAAACAAAGTTTAATAATTATCCGTAAAACATATATAACACAATTTACATAATATATATTAATAATATATATATAATATGTATGTATGTTTATACACATGTATATTACATATATATTGCATAATAATATAATATAATATGATATACATGTATACATATATGTATATATATATATATAATATATATATAATATAATATATCGATTTTCTAAATATTTAGAACTTATAAAATTAGCCATCTTTTACGCTTTATACCTACTTTACGGCTTTTTTCTACCCAAATCTATCACAAAATCCAAATCCCACTACAATCTTACTACCTCCTTTTCTCTTCAGAAAAGATCTGCTACTTTTGTCAAACCTGTGTTCTCAAACAAAAATTTAAGTTAGAAAGAAATAAGAATAAAAAAAAAATACCGATAAATAGTACCTCATGTTCCAAGAGAAGTAAAACTTTCTAAATTTAGCAAGCTTGCTAAGAATCAATACAACTCGCAAAATATTATTAAAATTTTGTTCAAACTTATATCGCATTAGTACAATATCATTCAAACAACAATTTTAATTTAAATAATACATTTGCTACTTTGAAATTTCATCATGCTTGTAAATATCAATATTGATCCAATTTCAAGAAATTTGAATCTCCCATCTTTTACCCTCATCTTGACTTACATGGATTGTGAGTTGTACATTACAAAAATTCACTCAACTTTTCCAAACCACACTATATGCCTTACATTTTATAGTAAGTTCTACATTACAAAATTTTCACTTGGCACAACCCATATAGAGACATACAAAGAAATATCAATACATATTCAAAAGGGTGCCCCAAGTGTAAAATTATCTCTCAACAAAAGTACAAAATAAACTAGAATATAAAATACAAAATATAACAAATACACTAAATAGATACGAAAAAACTCATTCAAAATTCATATCACAATAACTAGGACATCAACCACCAACGAAACTTAATAACAAAACATCCAAACATATATAATAAAATAAAAAAAACAACCACCACAAAAAAAATTTACAATCACATTCATCAACGAAACATCACATTCGCAAACAAAATCAACATTTCATAAAAAAATTACAATTTTCCAACGAAACATTACATTAAAAACAAATATTACAATATTTTGACGAAACATCACACAATAAAAAAAAAGAATAACACACATATATAACACATTCATCAAGGAAGACCAATAAAAAAAAATTACATTATTCCAAACAAAGTTTAATAATTATATGTAAAATATATAACACAATTTACATAATATATATTAATAAACATATAATATAATAAATATATATATATATATACGATATATATAATATAATATATATATATATATATATATATACATATATGTATATTACATATATGCATAATATATAATATAATATAATAGATATACATGTATACATACATATGTATATTACATAATAATATAATATAATATAATATAATATAATTATAACAATTTCCTAAATATTTGGAACCTATATCTACCCAAATCTATCACAAAATCCAAATTCCACTACATTCTTACTACCTCCCTTTTCTCTTCAAGAAAGACTGCTACTTTTGTCAAACATGTGTTCTCAAATAAAAATTTAAGTTAGAAAGAAATAAGAATAAAAAAAATACCGATAAATAGTACCTCATGTTCCAAGAGAAGTAAAAACTTCTAAATTTAGCAAGCTTGCTAAGAATCAATACAACCTGCAAAATATTATTAAAATTTTGTTCAAACTTATATCGCATTAGTACAATATCATTCAAACAACAATTTCTAATTTAAATAATACCTTTGCTACTGAAATTTCATCATGCTTGTAAATATCAATATTGATCCAATTTCAAGAAGCTGAATCTCCCATCTTTTACCCTCATCTTCAGCTTACATGGATTGTGAGTTGTACATTACAAAAATTCACTCAACTTTTCCAAACCACACTATATGCCTTACATTTATAGTAAGTTCTACATTTAAAATTTTCACTTGGCACAACCCATATATAGAGACATACAAAGAAATATCAATACATATTCAAAAGGGTGCCTCAAGTGTAAAATTATCTCTCAACAAAAGTACAAAATAAACTAGAATATAAAATAGAAAATATAACAAATACACTAAATAGATACACGAAAAAACTCATTCAAAATTCATATCACAATAACTAGGACATCAACCACCAACGAAACTTAATAACAAAACATCCAAACATATATAATAAAAAAAAAAAAACAACACCACAAAAATTTACAATCACATTCATCAGCGAAACATCACATTCGCAAACAAAATCAACATTCATAAAAAATTACAATTTTCAACGAAACATTACATTCAAAACAAATATTACAATATTTCGACGAAACATCACACAATAACAAAAAAGAATAACACACATATATAACACATTCATCAAGGAAGACCAATAAAAAAAATTACATTATTCCAAACAAAGTTTAATAATTATCCAAAAACATATATAACACAATTTATATAATATATATTAATAAAATATATATATATATATATAATATATGTATATATATATATATATATATATTATATTGCATAATAATATAATATAATATAATAGATATACATGTATACATACATATGTATATTATATAATAATATAATATAATATAATATAATATAATTATATCAATTTCCTAAATATTTAGAACTTATAAAATTAGACATCTTCTACGCCTATACCTACTTACGGCTCTTTTTCTACCCAAATCTATCACAAAATCCAAATCCCACTACATTCTTACTACCTCCCTTTTCTCTTCAAGAAAGACTGCTACTTTTGTCAAACCTGTGTTCTCAAACAAAAATTTAAGTTAGAAAGAAATAAGAATAAAAAAAAAATACCGATAAATAGTACCTCATGTTCCAAGAGAAGTAAAAACTTTTAAATTTAGCAAGCTTGCTAAGAATCAATACAACCTGCAAAATATTATTAAAATTTTGTTCAAACTTATATCGCATTAGTACAATATCATTCAAACAACAATTTTTAATTTAAATAATACATTTGCTACTGAAATTTCATCATGCTTGTAAATATCAATATTGATCCAATTTCAAGAAGCTGAATCTCCCATCTTTTACCCTCATCTTCAGCTTACATGGATTGTGAGTTGTACATTACAAAAATTCACTCAACTTTTCCAAACCACACTATATGCCTTACATTTATAGTAAGTTCTACATTACAAAATTTTCACTTGGCACAACCCATATAGAGACATACAAAGAAATATCAATATATATTCAAAAGGGTGCCCCAAGTGTAAATTTATCTCTCAACAAAAGTACAAAATAAACTAGAATATAAAATACAAAATATAACAAATACACTAAATAGATACACGAAAAAACTCATTCAAAATTCATATCACAATAACTAGGACATCAACCACCAAAACTGAAACTTAATAACAAAACATCCAAACATATATAAAAAAAAAAAAAACAAAACACAAAAAATTTACAATCACATTCATCAACGAAACATCACATTCGCAAACAAAATCAACATTCATAAAAAATTACAATTTTTCAACGAAACATTACATTCAAAACAAATATTACAATATTTTTGACGAAACATCACACAATAACAAAAAAGAATAACACACATATATAACACATTCATCAAAGCAAGACCAATAAAAAAATTACATTATTCCAAACAAAGTTTAATAATTATGTAAACATATAAACATATATAACACAATTAAACATATATAATATATATTAATATACATATATAATATAATATATATAATATACATATATATATATATATACATGTATATATACGTATTGATATATTATAATAATAATATAATATATATAATAGATATACATGTATACATACATATGTATATTATATAATATATAATAATATAATATAATATAATATAATTATATCAATTTCCTAAATATTTAGAACCTATAAAATTAGCCATCTTC
The DNA here is from genome assembly GCA_020205605.1 of Panax ginseng. Classification (NCBI taxonomy): domain Eukaryota; kingdom Viridiplantae; phylum Streptophyta; class Magnoliopsida; order Apiales; family Araliaceae; genus Panax; species Panax ginseng. Next base: position 59,562,836 of record CM035146.1, on the reverse strand, counting down.
TACGCTTTATACCTACTTTACGGCTCTTTTTCTACCCAAATCTATCACAAAATCCAAATCCCACTACATTCTTACTACCTCCTTTTTCTTGAAGAAAGACTGCTACTTTTGTCAAACATGTGTTCTCAAACAAAAATTTAAGTTAGAAAGAAATAAGAATAAAAAAAATACAGATAAATAGTACCTCATGTTCCAACAGAAGTAAAAACTTCTAAATTTAACAAGCTTACTAAGAATCAATACAACCTACAAAATATTTTTAAAATTTGTTCAAACTTATATCGCATTAGTATAATATAATTCAAACAACAATTTCTAATTTAAATAATACATTTGTTACTGAAATTTCATCATGCTTGTAAATATCAATATTGATCCAATTTCAAAAAGCTGAATCTCCCATCTTTTACCCTCATCTTCAGCTTACATGGATTGTGAGTTGTACATTACAAAAATTCACTCAACTTTTCTAAACCACAATATATGCCTTACATTTATCGTAAGTTCTACATTACAAAATTTTAACTTGGCACAACCCATATAGACATACAAAGAAATATCAATACATATTCAAAAGAGTGCCCCAAGTGTAAAATTATCTCTCAACAAAAGTACAAAATAAACTAGAATATAAAATACAAAATATATCAAATACACTAAATAGATACACGAAAAAACTCATTCAAAATACATATCACAATAACTAGGACATCAACCACCAACGAAACTTAATAACAAAACATCCAAACATATATAACAAAATAAAAAAACAACCCAAAAAAAAATTACAATCACATTCATCAACGAAACATCACATTCGCAAACAAAATCAACATTAATAAAAAAATTACAATTTTCAACGAAACATTACATTCAAAACAAATATTACAATATTTAAAAAAAACATCACACAATAACAAAAAAAAATAACACACATATATAACACATTCATCATCAAGAAGACCAATAAAAAAAATTACATTATTCCAAACAAAGTTTAATAATTATCCGTAAAATATATATAACACAATTTACATAATATATATTAATAAACATATATAATATATGTGTGTATGTATACATATACGTATATATATATATATATATATATATATAATATAATATAATTGATATACATGTATACATACATATATATATTATATAATAATATAATATAATATAATATAATATATATTAATTTCCTAAATATTTAGAACTTATAAAATTAGCCATCTTCTACGCTTTATACCTACTTACGGCTCTTTTTCTACCCAAATCTATCACAAAATCCAAATTCCACTACATTCTTACTACCTCCCTTTTCTTCAAAAAACTGCTACTTTTGTCAAACATGTGTTCTCAAACAAAAATTTAAGTTAGAAAGAAATAAGAATAAAAAAAATCCGATAAATAAATAGTACCTCATGTTCCAAGAGAAGTAAAACTTCTAAATTTAGCAAACTTGCTAAGAATCAATACAACACCGCAAAATATTATTAAAATTTTGTTCAAACTTATATCGCATTAGTACAATATCATTCAAACAACAATTTCTAATTTAAATAATACATTTACTTCTTGAAATTTCATCATGCTTGTAAATATCAATATTGATCCAATTTTAAGAAGCTGAATCTCCCATCTTTTACCCTCATCTTGACTTACATGGATTGTGAGTTGTACATTACAAAATTTTGCTCAACTTTTCCAAACCACACTATATGACTTACATTTATAGTAAGTTCTACATTACAAAATTTTCACTTGACACATCCCATATAGAGACATACAAAGAAATATCAATCCATATTCAAAAGGGTGCCCCAGTGTAAAATTATCTCTCAACAAAAGTACAAAATAAACTAGAATATAAAATACAAAATATAACAAATACACTAAATAGATACACGAAAAAACTCATTCAAAATTCATATCACAATAACTAGGACATCAACCACCAGCGAAACTTAATAACAAAACATCCAAACATATATAATAAAAAAAAAAAAACAACACCACAAAAAATTTACAATCACATTCATCAACGAAACATCACATTCGCATAAACAAAATCAACATTCATAAAAAAATTACAATTTTTCAACGAAACATTACATTCAAAACAAATATTACAATATTTAAAGAAACATCACACAATAACAAAAAAAAGAATAAACACATATATAACACATTCATCAAGCAAGACCAATAAAAAAATTACATTATTCCAAACAAAGTTTAATAATTATATGTAAACATATATAAAACAATTTACATAATATATATTAATAAATATATATATATATATAATGTGTATGTATATATATATATACATATATATACGTATATTATATAATAATATAATATATAATTGATAATACATGTATACATACATATGTATATTATATAATAATATAATATAATATAATATAATATTTTTAAATATAGAACTTATAAAATTAGCCATCTTTTACGCTTATATACCTACTTTACGGCTCTTTTTCTACCCAAATCTATCACAAAATCCAAATTCCACTACATTCTTACTACCTCCCTTTTCTCTTCAAGAAAGACGGCTACTTTTGTCAAACCTGTGTTCTCAAACAAAAATTTAAATTAGAAAGAAATAAGAATAAAAAAAATACCGATAAATAGTACCTTATGTTCCATGAGAAGTAAAAACTTCTAAATTTAGCAAACTTGCTAAGAATCAATACAACCTGCAAAACATTATTAAAATTTTGTTCAAACTTATATCGCATTAGTACAATATCATTCAAACACTAATTTCTAATTTAAATAATACATTTGTTACTGAAATTTCATCATGCTTGTAAATATCAATATTGATCCAATTTCAAAAAGCTGAATCTCCCATCTTTTACCCTCATCTTGATTTTTTACATGGATTGTGAGTTGTACATTACAAAAATTCACTCAACTTTTCCAAACCACAATATATGCCTTACATTTATCGTAAGTTCTACATTACAAAATTTTAACTTGGCACAACCCATATAGACATACAAAGAAATATCAATACATATTCAAAAGAGTGCCCCAAGTGTAAAATTATCTCTCAACAAAAGTATAAAATAAACTAGAATATAAAATACAAAATATAACAAATACACTAAATAGATACACGAAAAAACTCAGTCAAAATACATATCACAATAACTAGGACATCAACCACCAACGAAACTTAATAACAAAACATCCAAAGATATATAACAAAATAAAAAAACAACCTCAAAAAAAAATTACAATCACATTCATCAACGAAACATCACATTCGCAAACAAAATCAACATTCATAAAAAAAATTACAATTTTCCAACGAAACATTACATTCAAAACAAATATTACAATATTTCGACAAAACATCACACTATAACAAAGAAAAATAACACACATATATAACACATTCATCAAGCAAGACCAATAAAAAAAATTACATTATTCCAAAGAAAGATTTAATAATTATCTGTAAACATATATAAAACAATTTACATAATATATATTAATAAACATATATAATATATGTGTATGTATACATACACATGTATATTACGATATATTATATCATAATATATATATAATATATATAAATATACATATATACGTATATACATATATATATAATATAATAATATATAATATAATATATATATATTATATTAATTTCCTAAATATTTAGAACTTATAAAATTAGCCATCTTTTACCTATTTATACATCTACTTTATACCTACTTTTTTCTACCCAAATCTATCACAAAATCCAAATTTCACTACATTCTTACTACCTCCCTTTTCTCTTCAAGAAAAGGCGCTACTTTTGTCAAACATGTGTTCTCAAACAAAAATTAAGTTAGAAAGAAATAAGAATAAAAAAAAAAAATAAATAAATAGTACCTCATTTTCCAAGAGAAGTAAAACTTCTAAATTTAGCAAGCTTGCTAAGAATCAATACAAACTGCAAAATATTATTAAAATTTTGTTCAAACTTATATCGCATTAGTACAATATCATTCAAACAACAATTTCTAATTTAAAATAATACATTTCTAATTGAAATTTCATCATGCTTGTAAATATCAATATTGATCCAATTTTAAGAAGATGAATCTCCCATCTTTTTATCCTCATCTTGACTTACATGGATTGTGAGTTGTACATTACAAAATTCACTCAACTTTTCCAAACCACACTATATGCCTTACATTTATAGTAAGTTCTACATTACAAAATTTTCACTTGGCACAACCCATATAGAGACATACAAAGAAATATCAATACATATTCAAAAAAGGGTGCCCAAGTGTAAAATTATCTCTCAACAAAAGTACAAAATAAACTAGAATATAAAATACAAAATATAACAAATACACTAAATAGATACACGAAAAAACTCATTCAAAATTCATATCACAATAACTAGGACATTAACCACCAACAAAACTTAATAACAAAACATCCAAACATATATAACAAAATAAAAAACAACACCACAAAAAATTTACAATCACATTCATCAACGAAACATCACATTCATGAAACAAAATCAACATTCATAAAAAAATTACAATTTTCAACGAAACATTACATTCAAAACAAATATTACAATATTTGATGAAACATCACACAATAACAAAAAAAGAATAACACACATATATAACACATTCATCAAGCAAGACCAATAAAAAAATTACATTATTCCAAACAAAGTTTAATAATTATCAGTAAACATATATAAAACAATTTACATAATATATATTAATAAATATATATAATATAATGTATGTATATATATATATATATATATATATATACGATATATTGCATAATAATATAATATAATAGATATATACATATATATAATAGATATGTATATATATATATATATATATAATATAATATAATATAATATAATATAATTATATCAATTTCCTAAATATTTAGAACCTATAAAATTAGCCATCTTTACGCTTTATACCTACTTACTACTCTTTTTCTACCCAAATCTATCACAAAATCCAAATTCCACTACATTCTTACTACCTCCTTTTCTCTTCAAAGAAAGGCTGCTACTTTTGTCAAACACTGTGTTCTCAAACAAAAATTTAAGTTAGAAAGAAATAAGAATAAAAAAAATACCGATAAATAGTACCTCATGTTCCAAGAGAAGTAAAAACTTTTAAATTTAGAAAGCTTGCTAAGAATCAATATACAACTGCAAAATATTATTAAAATTTTGTTCAAACTTATATCGCATTAGTACAATATCATTCAAACAACAATTTCTAATTTAAATAATACATTTCTTCTTTGAAATTTCATCATGCTTGTAAATATCAATATTGATCCAATTTCAAGAAGATGAATCTCCCATCTTTTACCCTCATCTTCAGCTTACATGGATTGTGAGTTGTACATTACAAAAATTCACTCAACTTTTCCAAACCACACTATATGACTTACATTTATAGTAAGTTCTACATTACAAAATTTTCACTTGGCACAACCCATATAGAGACATACAAAGAAATATCAATACATATTCAAAAAGGGTGCCTCAAGTGTAAATTTATCTCTCAACAAAAGTAGAAAATAAACTAGAATATAAAATACAAAATATAACAAATACACTAAATAGATACACGAAAAAACTCATTCAAAATTCATATCACAATAACTAGGACATCAACCACCAACGAAACTTAATAACAAAACATCCAAACATATATAAAAAAAATAAAAAAAACAACACCACAAAAAATTTACAATCACATTCATCAACGAAACATCACATTCGCAAACAAAATCAACATTCATAAAAAAATTACAATTTTCCAACGAAACATTACATTCAAAACAAATATTACAATATTTAAATGAAACATCACAATAACAAAAAAGAATAACACACATATATAACACATTCATCAAGCAAGACCAATAAAAAAAATTACATTATTCCAAACAAAGTTTAATAATTATCTGAAAACATATATAACACAATTTACATAATATATATTAATAAACATATATAATATAATGTATATGTATATATATACGTATATGTATATATAATATATATTATATATAATATAATATAATATAATAATATAATATATATAATATATATGTATATATATATATGCATATAATAATATAATATAATATAATATAATACAATTATATCAATTTCCTAAATATTTAGAACCTATAAAATTAGACATCTTCTACGCTTTATACCTACTTTACGGCTTTTTCTACCCAAATCTATCACAAAATCCAAATTTCACTACATTTCTTACTACCTCCCTTTTCTTCAAGAAAGACTGCTACTTTTGTCAAACCTGTGTTCTCAAACAAAAATTTAAGTTAGAAAGAAATAAGAATAAAAAAAAATACCGATAAATAGTACCTCATGTTCCAAGAGAAGTAAAAACTTTTAAATTTAGCAAGCTTGCTAAGAATCAATACAACCTGCAAAATATTATTAAAATTTTGTTCAAACTTATATCGCATTAGTACAATATCATTCAAACAACAATTTTTAATTTAAATAATACATTTGCTACTGAAATTTCATCATGCTTGTAAATATCAATATTGATCCAATTTCAAGAAGCTGAATCTCCCATCTTTTACCCTCATCTTCAACTTACATGGATTGTGAGTTGTACATTACAAAAATTCACTCAACTTTTCCAAACCACACTATATGCCTTACATTTATAGTAAGTTCTACATTACAAAATTTTCACTTGGCACAACCCATATAGAGACATACAAAGAAATATCAATACATATTCAAAAGGGTGCCTCAAGTGTAAAATTATGTCTCAACAAAAGTACAAAATAAACTAGAATATAAAATAAAAAATATAACAAATACACTAAATAGATACACGAAAAAACTCATTCAAAATTCATATCACAATAACTAGGACATCAACCATCAACGAAACTTAATAACAAAACATCCAAACATATATAACAAAATATAAAAACACCACAAAAAATTTACAATCACATTCATCATCGAAACATCACATTCGCAAACAAAATCAACATTCATAAAAAAATTACAATTTTCCAACGAAACATTACATTCAAAACAAATATTACAATATTTCAATGAAACATCACACAATAACACAAAAAAGAATAACACACATATATAACACATTCATCAAGCAAGACCAATAAAAAAATTACATTATTCCAAACAAAGTTTAATAATTATCTCATGTAAACATATATAAACAATTTACATAATATATATTAATAAACATATATAATATAATGTGTATGTATATATATGTATATACATATATATAATATATATATATATGCATAATAATATAATATAATAAATAAACATGTATACATACATATGTATATTATATAATAATATAATATAATATAATATAATATAATTATAACAATTTCCTAAATATTTAGAACCTATAAAATTAGCCATCTTCTACGCCTATACCTACTTACGGCTCTTTTTCTACCCAAATCTATCACAAAATCCAACTTCCACTACATTCTTACTACCTCCCTTTTCTCTTCAAGAAAGACGGTTACTTTTGTCAAACCTGTGTTCTCAAACAAAAATTTAAGTTAGAAAGAAATAAGATTAAAAAAAAATACCGATAAATAGTACCTCATGTTCCATGAGAAGTAAAAACTTCTAAATTTAGAAAACTTGCTAAGAATCAATACAACCTGCAAAATATTATTAAAATTTTGTTCAAACTTATATCGCATTAGTACAATATCATTCAAACAACAATTTCTAATTTAAATAATACATTTGCTACTGAAATTTCATCATGCTTGTAAATATCAATATTGATCCAATTTCAAGAAGATGAATCTCCCATCTTTTACCCTCATCTTCAGCTTACATGGATTGTGAGTTGTACATTACAAAAATTCACTCAACTTTTCCAAACCACACTATATGCCTTACATTTATAGTAAGTTCTACATTACAAAATTTTCACTTGGCACAACCCATATAGAGACATACAAAGAAATATCAATACATATTCAAAAGGGTGCCTCAAGTGTAAAATTATCTCTCTCAACAAAAGTACAAAATAAACTAGAATATAAAATACAAAATATAACAAATACACTAAATAGATATAATAAAAAAACTCATTCAAAATTCATATCACAATAACTAGGACATCAACCACCAACGAAACTTAATAACAAAACATCCAAACATATATAACAAAATAAAAAAATAACACCACAAAAAATTTACAATCACATTCATCAACGAAACATCACATTCGCAAACAAAATCAACATTCATAAAAAATTACAATTTTCCAACGAAACATTACATTCAAAACAAATATTACAATATTTCGACGAAACATCACACAATAACAAAAAAGAATAACACACATATATAACACATTCATCAAGCAAGACCAATAAAAAAATTACATTATTCCAAACAAAGTTTAATAATTATCTGTAAACATATATAACACAATTTACATAATATATATTAATAAACATATATAATATAATGTGTATGTATATTACATAAATGTATATTATATATATATATATATAATAATATAATATAATATAATATACATATATATATACATATATATATATATATATATGTATATAATAATATAATATAATATAATATAATATATATCAATTTCCTAAATATTTAGAACCTATAAAATTAGCCATCTTCTACGCCTATCTATATACCTACTTTACGGCTCTTTTTTCTACCCAAATCTATCACAAAATCCAAATTTCACTACATTCTTACTACCTCCCTTTTCTCTTCAAGAAAAAGCGCTACTTTTGTCAAACATGTGTTCTCAAACAAAAATTTAAGTTAGAAAAAATAAGAATAAAAAAAAAATACCGATAAATAGTACCTCATGTTCCAAGAGAAGTAAAACTTTTAAATTTAGCAAACTTGCTAAGAATCAATACAACTGCAAAATATTATTAAAATTTTGTTCAAACTTATATCGCATTAGTACAATATCATTCAAACAACAATTTCTAATTTAAATAATACATTTACTTCTTGAAATTTCATCAAGCTTGTAAATATCAATATTGATCCAATTTCAAGAAGATGAATCTCCCATCTTTTATCCTCATCTTGACTTACATGGATTGTGAGTTGTACATTACAAAAATTCACTCAACTTTTCCAAACCACACTATATGACTTACATTTATAGTAAGTTCACTTGGCACATCCCATATAGAGACATACAAAGAAATATCAATACATATTCAAAAGGGTGCCCCAGTGTAAAATTATCTCTCAACAAAAGTACAAAATAAACTAGAATATAAAATACAAAATATAACAAATACACTAAATAGATACACGAAAAAACTCATTCAAAATTCATATCACAATAACTAGGACATCAACCACCAACGAAACTTAATAACAAAACATCCAAACATATATAACAAAATAAAAAAACAACACCACAAAAAATTTACAATCACATTCATCAACGAAACATCACATTCGCAAACAAAATCAACGTTCATAAAAAAATTACAATTTTTCAACGAAACATTACATTCAAAACAAATATTACAATATTTCGACGAAACATCACACAATAACAAAAAAAAGAATAACACACATATATAACACATTCATCAAGCAAGACCAATAAAAAAAATTACTTTATTCCAAACAAAGTTTAATAATTATCTGTAAACATATATAAAACAATTTACATAATATATATTAATAAACATATATAATATAATGTGTATGTATATATAACACATATATATATATTACGTATATTACACATAATAATATAATATAATAATATAAATATAATAGATATACATGTATACATACATATGTATATTATATAATAATATAATATAATATAATATAATTATATCAATTTCCTAAATATTTAGAACCTATAAAATTAGCCATCTTCTACGCTTTATACCTACTTTAGGGTTTTTTTACCCAAATCTATCGTAAAATCCAAATCCCACTACATTCTTACTACTACCTCCCTTTTCTCTTCAAGAAAGACGGCTACTTTTGTCAAACCTGTGTTCTCAAACAAAAATTTAAGTTAGAAAGAAATAAGAATAAAAAAAAAATACCGATAAATAGTACCTCATGTTCCAAGAGAAGTAAAAACTTTTAAATTTAGCAAGCTTGCTAAGAATCAATACAACCTGCAAAATATTATTAAAATTTTGTTCAAACTTATATCGCATTAGTACAATATCATTCAAACAACAATTTCTAATTTAAATAATACATTTGCTACTGAAATTTCATCAAGCTTGTAAATATCAATATTGATCCAATTTCAAGAAGATGAATCTCCCATCTTTTATCCTCATCTTCCAACTTACATGGATTGTGAGTTGTACATTACAAAATTTCACTCAACTTTTCCAAAACACACTATATGACTTACATTTATAGTAAGTTCTACATTACAAAATTTTCACTTGGCACAACCCATATAGAGACATACAAAGAAATATCAATACATATTCAAAAGGGTGCCCTAAGTGTAAATTATCTCTCAAAAAAGTACAAAATAAACTAGAATATAAAATACAAAATATAACAAATACACTAAATAGATACACGAAAAAAACTCATTCAAAATTCATATCACAATAACTAGGACATCAACCACAAAGCGAAACTTAATAACAAAACATCCAAACATATATAATAAAATAAAAAAAACAACACCATAAAAAATTTATAATCACATTCATCAACGAAACATCACATTCGCAAACAAAATCAACATTCATAAAAAAATTACAATTTTCCAACGAAACATTACATTCAAAACAAATATTACAATATTTTGATTGAAACATCACAATAATAAAAAAAGAATAACACACATATATAACACATTCATCAAGCAAGACCAATAAAAAAAAAATTACATTATTTCAAACAAAGTTTAATAATTATCCAAGTAAACATATATAACACAATTTACATAATATATATTAATAAACATATATAATATAATGTGTGTATTTTACATACATATGTATATTACGTATATTGCATAATAATATAATATAATAGATATACATGTATACATACGTATGTATATATATTATATAATAATATAATATAATATAATATAATTATAACAATTTCCTAAATATTTAGAACCTATAAAATTAGCCATCTTCTACGCTTTATACCTACTTTACGGCTCTTTTTCTACCCAAATCTATCACAAAATCTAAATTCACTACATTCTTACTACCTCCTTTTCTCTTCAAGAAAGGCTGCTACTTTTGTCAAACTGTGTTCTCAAACAAAATTTAAGTTAGAAAGAAATAAGAAAAAAAAATTAGATAAATAGTAACTCATGTTTCAAGAGAAGTAAAACTTTTAAATTTAGCAAACTTGCTAAGAATCAATACAACCTGCAAAATATTATTAAAATTTTGTTCAAACTTATATCGCATTAGTACAATATCATTCAAACAACAATTTCTAATTTAAATAATACATTTGCTACAGAAATTTCATCATGCTTGTAAATATAATTATTGATCCAATTTCAAGAAGATGAATCTCCCATCTTTTACCCTCGTCTTCAGCTTACATGGATTGTGAGTTGTACATTACAAAATTTCGCTCAACTTTTCCAAACCACATTATATGACTTACATTTATAGTAAGTTCTCCATTACAAATTTTCACTTGGCACAACCCATATAGAGACATACAAAGAAATATCAAGACATATTCAAAAGGGTGCCTCAGTGTAAAATTATCTCTCAACAAAAGTAGAAAATAAACTAGAATATAAAATACAAAATATAACAAATACACTAAATAGATACACGAAAAAACTCATTCAAAATTCATATCACAATAACTAGGACATCAACCACCAACGAAACTTAATAACAAAACATCCAAACATATATAACAAAATAAAAAAACAACACCACAAAAAATTTACAATCACATTCATCAACGAAACATCACATTCGCAAACAAAATCAACATTCATAAAAAATTACAATTTTTCAAACGAAACATTACATTCAAAACAAATATTACAATATTTGACGAAACATCACACAATAATAAAAAAAGAATAACACACATATATAACACATTCATCAAGCAAGACCAATAATAAAAAAATTACATTATTCAAACAAAGTTTAATAATTATCTAAAAACATATATAACACATTTTACATATATATATTAATAAACATATATAATATAATGTGTATGTATACATATGTAAACATTATATAATATATATATATATATATATTGCATAATAATATAATATAATAGATATACATGTATACATATATATGTATATTATATAATAATATAATATAATATAATATAATTATAACAATTTCCTAAATATTTAGAACCTATAAAATTAGCCATCTTCTACGCCTATACCTGCTTACGGCTCTTTTTCTACCCAAATCTATCACAAAATCCAAATTTCACTACGTTCTTACTACCTCCCTTTTCTCTTCAAGAAAGACGGCTACTTTTGTCAAACATGTGTTCTCAAACAAAAATTTAAGTTAGAAAAAAATAAGAATAAAAAAAATACCGATAAATAGTACCTCATGTTCCATGAGAAGTAAAAACTTTTAAATTTAGCAAACTTGCTAGGAATCAATACAACCTGCAAAATATTATTAAAATTTGTTCAAACTTATATCGCATGAGTACAATATCATGCAAACAACAATTTCTAATTTAAATAATACATTTGCTACTGAAATTTCATCAAGCTTGTAAATATCAATATTGATCCAATTTCAAGAAGATGAATCTCCCATCTGTTATCCTCGTCTTCAGCTTACATGGATTGTGAGTTGTAAATTACAAAATTTCACTCAACTTTTCCAAACCACACTATATGACTTACATTTATAGTAAGTTCACTCGGCACATCCCATATAGAGACATACAAAGAAATATCAATACATATTCAAAAGGGTGCCCAGTGTAAAATTATCTCTCAACAAAAGTACAAAATAAACTAGAATATAAAATACAAAATATAACAAATACACTAAATAGATACACGAAAAAACTCATTCAAAATTCATATCACAATAACTAGGACATCAACCACCAACGAAACTTAATAACAAAACATCCAAACATATATAACAAAATAAAAAAACAACACCACAAAAAATTTACAATCACATTCATCAACGAAACATCACATTCGCAAACAAAATCAACGTTCATAAAAAAATTACAATTTTTCAACGAAACATTACATTCAAAACAAATATTACAATATTTCGACGAAACATCACACAATAACAAAAAAAAAGAATAAACACATATATAACACATTCATCAAGCAAGACCAATAAAAAAATTACTTTATTCAAACAAAGTTTAATAATTATCTCGTAAACATATATAAAACAATTTACATAATATATATTAATAAACATATATAATATAATGTGTATGTATATATACATATATACATATATATTGCATAATAATATAATATAATAGATAAACATGTATACATACATATGTATATTATATAATAATATAATATAATATAATATAGTTATAACAATTTCCTAAATATTTAGAACCTATAAAATTAGCCATCTTCTACGCCTATACTTTAGGGTTTTTTTCAACCCAAATTTATCGTAAAATCCATATCCCACTACATTCTTACTACCACCCTTTTCTCTTCAAGAAAGACGGCTACTTTTGTCAAACCTGTGTTCTCAAACAAATATTTAAGTTAGAAAGAAATAAGAAAAAAAAAATACCGATAAGTAGTACCTCATGTTCCAAGAGAAGTAAAAACTTTTAAATTTAGCAAGCTTGCTAAGAATCAATACAACCTGCAAAATATTATTATAATTTTGTTCAAACTTATATCGCATGAGTACAATATCATTCTAACAACAATTTCTAATTTAAATAATACATTTGCTCCTGAAATTTCATCAAGCTTGTAAATATCAATATTGATCCAATTTCAAGAAGATGAATCTCACATCTGTTATCCTCGTCTTCAGCTTACATGGATTGTGAGTTGTACATTACAAAATTTCGCTCAACTTTTCCAAAACACACTATATGACTTACATTTATAGTAAGTTCTACATTACAAAATTTTCACTTGGCACAACTCATATAGAGACATACAAAGAAATATCAATACATATTCAAAAGGGTGCCCCAGTGTAAATTATCTCTCAAAAAAAGTACAAAATAAACTAGAATATAAAATACAAAATATAACAAATACACTAAATAGATACACGAAAAAACTCATTCAAAATTCATATCACAATAACTAGGACATCAACCACCAACGAAACTTAATAACAAAACATCCAAACATATATAACAAAATAAAAAAACAACACCGCAAAAAATTTATAATCACATTCACCAACGAAACATCACATTCGCAAATAAAATCAACATTCATAAAAAAATTACAATTTTCCAACGAAACATTACATTCAAAACAAATATTACAATATTTTGACGAAACATCACACAATAAAAAAAAAAGAATAACACACATATATAACACATTCATCAAGCAAGACCAATAAAAAAAAATTACATTATTTCAAACAAAGTTTAATAATTATCCGTAAACATATATAACACAATTTACATAATATATATTAATAAACATATATAATATAATGTGTATTTTTACATACACATGTATATTACGTATATTGCATAATAATATAATATAATAGATATACATGTATACATACATATGTATATTATATAATAATATAATATAATATAATATAATTATAACAATTTCCTAAATATTTAGAACCTATAAAATTAGCCATCTTCTACGCCTATACCTGCTTACGGCTCTTTTTCTACCCAAATCTATCACAAAATCTAAATTCCACTACATTCTTACTACCTCCCTTTTCTCTTCAAGAAAGACGGCTACTTTTGTCAAACCTGTGTTCTCAAACAAAAATTTAAGTTAGAAAGAAATAAGAAAAAAAAAATACCGATAAATAGTAACTCATGTTTCATGAGAAGTAAAAACTTTTAAATTTAGCAAACTTGCTAAGAATCAATACAACCTGCAAAATATTATTAAAATTTTGTTCAAACTTATATCGCATTAGTACAATATCATTCAAACAACAATTTCTAATTTAAATAATACATTTGCTACTGAAATTTCATCATGCTTGTAAATATCAATATTGATCCAATTTCAAGAAGATGAATCTCCCATCTTTTACCCTCGTCTTCAGCTTACATGGATTGTGAGTTGTACATTACAAAATTTCGCTCAACTTTTCCAAACCACACTATATGACTTACATTTATAGTAAGTTCTACATTACAAAATTTTCACTTGGCACAACCCATATAGAGACATACAAAGAAATATCAGTACATATTCAAAAGGGTGCCCCAGTGTAAAATTATCTCTCAACAAAAGTACAAAATAAACTAGAATATAAAATACAAAATATAACAAATACACTAAATAGATACACGAAAAAACTCATTCAAAATTCATATCACAATAACTAGGATATCAACCACCAATGAAACTTAATAACAAAACCTCCAAACATATATAACAAAATAAAAAAATAACACCACAAAAAATTTACAATCACATTCATGAACGAAACATCACATTCGCAAACAAAATCAACATTCATAAAAAAAATTACAATTTTCCAACGAAACATTACATTCAAAACAAATATTACAATATTTCGACGAAACATCACACAATAATAAAAAAGAATAACACACATATAACACATTCATCAAGCAAGACCAATAAAAAAAATTACATTATTCCAAACAAAGTTAATAATTATCCGAAAACATATATAACACAATTTACATAATATATATTAATAAACATATATAATATAATGTGTATGTATACATACACATGTATATTACGTATATTGCATAATAATATAATATAATTGATATACATGTATACATATATATGTATAATATAATATAATATAATATAATATAATATAATATAATATAATATAATTATAACAATTTCCTAATTATTTAGAACCTATAAAATTAGCCATCTTCTACGCCTATATGACTTACATTTATAGTAAGTTCTACATTACAAAATTTTCACTTGGCACAACCCATATAGAGACATACAAAGAAATATCAGTACATATTCAAAAGGGTGCCCCAGTGTAAAATTATCTCTCAACAAAAGTACAAAATAAACTAGAATATAAAATACAAAATATAACAAATACACTAAATAGATACACGAAAAAACTCATTCAAAATTCATATCACAATAACTAGGATATCAACCACCAACGAAACTTAATAACAAAACATCCAAACATATATACCAAAATAAAAAAAACAACACCAAAAAAAATTTACAATCACATTCATCAACGAAACATCACATTCGCAAACAAAATCAACATTCATAAAAAAATTACAATTTTCCAACGAAACATTACATTCAAAACAAATATTACAATATTTCGACGAAACATCACACAATAATAAAAAAGAATAACACACATATAACACATTCATCAAGCAAGACCAATAAAAAAAATTACATTATTCCAACCAAAGTTAATAATTATCCGAAAACATATATAACACAATTTACATAATATATATTAATAAACATATATAATATAATGTGTATGTATACATACACATGTATATTACGTATATTGCATAATAATATAATATAATTGATATACATGTATACATATATATGTATATTATAATATAATATAATATAATATAATATAATATAATTATAACAATTTCCTAATTATTTAGAACCTATAAAATTAGCCATCTTCTACGCCTATACCTGCTTATGGCTCTTTTTCTACCCAAATCTATCACAAAATCCAAATTCCACTACATTCTTACTACTTCCCTTTTCTCTTCAAGAAAGACGGTTACTTTTGTCAAACCTGTGTTCT
Source organism: Panax ginseng (assembly GCA_020205605.1). Classification (NCBI taxonomy): domain Eukaryota; kingdom Viridiplantae; phylum Streptophyta; class Magnoliopsida; order Apiales; family Araliaceae; genus Panax; species Panax ginseng. The sequence continues at coordinate 59,545,778 of CM035146.1, read as the reverse complement.
CAAAAAAAAATTTAAGTTAGAAAGAAATAAGAATAAAAAAAAATACCGATAAATAGTACCTCATGTTCCAAGAGAAGTAAAAACTTCTAAATTTAGCAAACTTGCTAAGAATCAATACAACCTGCAAAATATTATTAAAATTTTGTTCAAACTTATATCGCATTAGTACAATATCATTCAAACAACAATTTCTAATTTAAACAATACATTTGCTACAGAAATTTCATCATGCTTGTAAATATCAATATTGATCCAATTTCAAGAAGATGAATCTCCTATCTTTTACCCTCGTCTTCAGCTTACATGGATTGTGAGTTGTACATTACAAAATTTCGCTCAACTTTTCCAAACCACACTATATGACTTAAATTTATAGTAAGTTCTACATTACAAAATTTTCACTTGGCACAACCCATATAGAGACATACAAAGAAATATCAAGACATATTCAAAAGGGTGCCCAGTGTAAAATTATCTCTCAACAAAAGTACAAAATAAACGAGAATATAAAATACAAAATATAACAAATACACTAAATAGATACACAAAAAAACTCATTCAAAATTCATATCGCAATAACTAGGACATCAACCACCAACGAAACTTAATAACAAAACATCCAAACATATATAAAAAAAATAAAAAAAACAACACCACAAAAAATTTACAATCACATTCATCAACGAAACATCACATTTGCAAACAAAATCAACATTCATAAAAAAATTACAATTTTCCAACGAAACATTACATTCAAAACAAATATTACAATATTTCAATGAAACATCACACAATAACAAAAAAGAATAACACATATATAACACATTCATCAAGCAAGACCAATAAAAAAAATTACATTATTCCCAACAAAGTTTAATAATTATCCGTAAACATATATAACACAATTTACATAATATATATTAATAAACATATATAATATAATGTGTATTTATACATACACATGTATATTATGTATATTGCATAATAATATAATATAATATAATATAATATAATAGATATACATGTATACATACATCTGTATTTTATTATATAATAATATAATATAATATAATATAATATAATATAATATAATATAATTATATCAATTTCCAAAATATTTAGAACCTATAAAATTAGCCATCTTCTACGTCTATACTAACGGCTCTTTTTCTACCCAAATTTATCATAAAATCCAAATCTCACTACATTCTTACTACCTCCCTTTTCTCTTCAAAAAAGATTGCTACTGTTGTCAAACATGTGTTCTCAAACAAAAATTTAAGTTAGAAAGAAATAAGAATAAAAAAAAAACCGATAAATAGTACCTCATGTTCCAAGAGAAGTAAAAACTTTTAAATTTAGCAAGCTTGCTAAGAATCAATACAACCTGCAAAATATTATTAAAATTTTGTTCAAACTTATATCGCATTAGTACAATATCATTCAAACAACAATTTCTAATTTAAATAATACCTTTGCTATTGAAATTTCATCATGCTTGTAAATATCAATATTGATCCAATTTCAAGAAGCTGAATCTCCCATCTTTTACCCTCATCTTCAGCTTACATGGATTGTGAATTGTACATTACAAAAATTCACTCAACTTTTCCAAACCACACTATATGCCTTACATTTATAGTAAGTTCTACATTACAAAATTTTCACTTTGCACAACCCATATATAGAGACATACAAAGAAATATCAATACATATTCAAAAGGGTGCCTCAAGTGTAAAATTATGTCTCAACAAAAGTACAAAATAAACTAGAATATAAAATAAAAAATATAACAAATACACTAAATAGATACGAAAAACTCATTCAAAATTCATATCACAATAACTAGGACATCAACCATCAATGAAACTTAATAACAAAACATCCAAACATATATAACAAAAATATAAAAAACACCACAAAAATTTACAATCACATTCATCATCGAAACATCACATTCGTAAACAAAATCAACATTCATAAAAAAATTACAATTTTCCAACGTAAACATTACATTCAAAACAAATATTACAATATTTCGTGAAACATCACAACAATAACAAAAAAGAATACACATATATAACACATTCATCAAACAAGACCAATAAAAAAAAATACATTATTCCAAACAAAGTTTAATAATTATCTGTAAACATATATAACACAATTTACATAATATATATTAATAAACATATATAATATAATGTGTATGTATACATACATATGTATATTACGTATATAATATAATATAATTGTGGGCCCAAGTGCAAAATTAGGGTTCACATGACCTAATTGAATTAAATGCACAATTAGGGTTCCACGACCTCATTAAATGTGCAAATTAGGGTTCGCATAACCTAATGGAATGAAGATGAAAAAGTCAGAAATAAATGTGCTAGACCCGGGAGAAGCCTCCACGTGTCCCGAGGCAGAAAACTCATGGAGGCGGCTCGTTTTGGGAATTGATTGAGGGATTGGATTTGTGGCTAGAAGGACAGGGCAATATGAGCATTATTCTAATGACTAAAGGGTATTTACGGAATTTTCACGAAATCATGTGCCTCTGCACATGACTACTTTCAGAAGAACCTATAAATACCCCTTCCATTCCATTGGGAAAGGGATACACAAGACTTGGACCCTTTGGTGACTTAAAGGCTTGGATTTTTCCACCCTAAAAGCACTAAAGAGTTTAGACTTCTCTTTGGACTCAAGACTTGGACTCTTGGAAGATCAAAAGACCCTTTTGGTGACTTAAAGGCTTGGAGATTCCACCTAAAAGCACTAAAAAGGGTTTGGATACTCGCTCTCAACTCAAAGGACTCAACTAGAAGGCTCTTGGAATCCCAATAACCCTAACTTGGTTTCCGGATTCTAGGAGTTCTGCCACGCGTCGTTTGAGTAATCGCCCACCTGTCGTTCTCCCCTCTTCAATCAATCAATCAATTCCGTGCTCTTCGTGGATTTCTCTCCTCCTCAGCCAACACGAAACCCTAACTAGCAAGGCACGATTTCCTTGCCCACATTTATTTGGCGACTCTGCTGGGGAGGTGTAGAATTCGTGAAGGGTATGCCCACAACTCGAAGTGGGAGAACTACAGGAAGAGTTGCTTCACCAACAAATAGCATTACTTCACCGGATCCAGTTCTAAGGCAAGCAACTCAAGCTTTCCAAAGCGCAAATCTGGATTTTGACCAACCACTTATTGAAGATGCTTCAGAAGGAAGTTCGACATCACCACATATGGCCAATCAAAAACAAACCAACGTAGGAAGGCAAGGTGAGGATGCAAGTGGAGAGCAAGCAAATATTGTGCAACTAGAGATGCTCAAGGCGTTGAAGGAAGCACGAGAAGGACAAGGACGATGATGACCATGATCTTTGGAAATGCGGAGGAAGCAAGAGGAAATGGGAATTTCCGCCATGCAGATTGATCAGATCCCTACCTTGAGGCCATGTTCCCGAGGCGGTTCACAGGAGAACAAGCGAGAGTGGAGGAGGCAACAACAATGGGGAGCAACAACAAAGAAAACCAGATTGTACCTCCATCGACGGAAAGTCAATCGGTTCCAATAATAAACTTGGAGCCCCGCAAGCGGTGGTGACATGCCACAACCTATGTTGAAGCAAGCCGACCTCAGACAAACATCATCCCAACCGCTTCTCCCGGGTATTTTCCACAGTGCGGATGCCAACCATCCCAATCCATGTCCAATGAGTGAGCAAAGAAGCGCCACTAGTGCGGCTTTGCACGATGCAAGTGTGCATCAACCATACACCACCGCAGATGCAGAAGATATCATAACACCCCAGAGAGTTCATGCCATTTAGCGAAGATGCGTGACGAAGGATGATATGATCGATGTGATCAATCAACTTCGCAGTGGATATCTCGACCCTCGGAGTTAGACTTTACTCCACCTTACCCGACACACATTCGGAGGCAACCTTGCGACAGGTATATTGAAACATCCCCACAATTTCCAAAATACAACGGAGAGAAAGGAAATGCCGGGGAACATATTGCGAGGTTTGTAGAGTCGATGTCTCCGTTGCTAGGATATGATGAAGTGAACAACCACAACTTGTTGATGCGGGAATTCAACAAGACTTTGACGGATAGTGCCTTCAGTTGGTACTATAATTTGGAGAAGGGGTCAATCTATGATTGGGATGACCTAAAATTACAATTTTTAAAGAAGTTTTTCTATGTGTAGAAACAGGTAACCATTGTAGAGCTCATGCGGTTTAGCGAAGTTAGAATGAGGAAATTTGTCGGTCGTTAGCGAGTTCGAGTGGCCCAAGCACAGAAGTATGTAGAACCAATGGAAGAAAAGAACTTGGTTAGCATATGTAACAATGGTGCTTTAGACGCCTTCAAGCCCCACCTCATTACCAAGGCGTGCGATTCATTTGCGACCCTCTCATCTTTTGCACAAGACTCGGGGGGAATCATAACATTTCCCACCAGCTATGCGATGGATATATGGAAGAGCAAGAGGACAACAATTGTGGCTTTGGTGAATTCTCAGTCAAAACCACAGGGGGCAAAAGGGAGAAGAATGAGAAATTTGAACGTAGCAGAGAAAAGTATGGGGACAAGTATACCACAATGCCAGTTTCGGAGGCTATCACATGCAATGAGAAGGCGTTTGAGAGCTCTGTATGAACAATGGGTCCAAAGACGGAGTGGTGAAACCTCAAGTCCCCATTGGTTATAATTGAAGAAATGAAAAGAAGATCGACTTACATGTATACCACTAATACGCAGGCATTCCACTATGGATCTTATACGGTCTACGGAGGATATACCATGAAACTCGGCGGCGGGGGAGATTGAACTAGAGAAGAAGCGTGCAACACCATCACCCATGGTGCGATCCCTAAGTCAAGAACTCAAATATTGGCTCTCGTACCATCGAACAAACTTTGAACTACTGGATGAATTAAAAATCCACCCAAGATGGTGGTCCACCAAAATGGTGGTTTAAGTCCTCGAGAATATCCTTTTGCCAAGTAAATTGGATGACCAAGGAGGAGGCACAAGAATTGACGGGAAAAAAAACCACCCAAGATGGTGGTCCACTCTAAGCGCAGTGGTCAAGTCCTCGTAGAATCGTGACTTGACAAGAAATTGGGCGACCAAGTGACGAGGAACCCGATTTCAAGTCCTCGTGATCGTGACTTGCGAAGAAATTAGACGACCAGTGACAAGGCACCGATTTTAAGTCCTCGTAGATCATGTATTTGCCAAAATATTGGACGACCCAAGTGACGAGGCACCCGAAAGTGTTACACTTTATCATCAAAAGTGAATGAGGCACTGAATTATAAGCCCTCGGACACGAAAAAGTTACACTTTATCTCGAAAAGTGGTGAACGTTATGCTTTCACCGACAAAAACAAGATTTATTATATATGAAATGTTATGCTTTTCGTTAAAAGCAATTTTATTATCAATAAATTGACAAACTTTCACTTATACTTGAACGTTTTTTTTTTAAATTTCTTAAAAAAAAGAAAGGAAAAAGAAAAGAAAAGTATAGATTCAAGTGTTAGTTTGTATGAAATAAATGTACATGATTTTCTGATACAAGAAATGAAAAGAACTACGATAGTTCATGATCCAAAGGTCATGACCTGTCGAATTGAAGATAGAGGAATACCTAAAGCTTGGTCTTCGAGGCCATCAACAGGTCTTCGATGCTATCAGTAGATCTTCAAGGCTATTATCAGGCCTTCGATGCTATCAGGCCTTCGAAGCTATCAGCAGGTCTTCAACACTATCAGCAGGACTTCGAGGCTATCAGGCCTTCGAAGCTATCAGGCCTTCACGAAATGTTTGGTTCTCAATGACTTCTTGATTCCAAAAGAAAGAAAAATTTCAAGAGATGGTAAGAAAGATTAGATCGAAAATTTTCAAAATATCCCAGGAGAGCTCCTCTAAGGCTCGCCCTTCTAGGGTTTGCTCCTAGAGGTTCCTCTCCTAGGACTTTCGTTTTGAGGATTGCAAAACATCAAGCCCCTGAAGTGTTCGAGACACTTGGAATCAAGACTTCAACACTTATAATATTTTGCGATCATCTCACCAAAGGCGTGACTCACACGCAGGGGCAAATACTTACCAAAGAGGGCATAGACATCCTCCGGAGTAAAGGTGCATTCACCCCAAAGAAGTTGATGAATATGTAGGTCCCTATTGGATATAAATGTTCCTACATATTTGGATGCAAAGTTATCCACATAATCGGCATTCCTAAGTAGCTAGTCAATCCAATGTTGCTATTCTTGAAGGTGGTTAGATGAATCGGACAAGAAGTCATCCCAACTTCCACAAGCCGTTGGATATAGAAAATGCCTTCCTTCTATGGTGGAGGAAAAGTCAGACGGCATAAGTTTGGACTTGCTTCCAAAAGACGAATTTAAAAGACCAAGGAGGGAACCCTTTCCCAATCATTGAGAAAGCGGGGCCTCCTTGGTTGTTCCTAAGTCTGCATAATGTTCAACAGGGAGGGCCTGCAAGAAAAAAAAAAGAGTTCAGCATAAGGGATCTAAAGAAGAAAGGAAGGGACGTCAAATAAAGTACTTGAGCTCGAAATGCTCACCATGCCAAAGAGAAATATCCGAGAGTAAAGCTTTAAAACACCTGAAAAGAAGATGAAACAATGTCAGAAAGAGTTAGGGTTCACCCCCTAGGGTTCGGCCCCCCTAGGGTTCGGCTCCCTAGGGTTCGGCTCCCTGGAGCGGTTTCACTTTGCATCTAGAGCATTTTTCTTCCTTCGTGTTCTTCGTGGATCAAACGCGTCAAGTCTTTATTTATTATCCGAGGAAAAACCAAGATGTAATCAAGGTAATGGGGCTCGGAAGACAAAAGAAAGATTGGGAGTCCTAAAAAAAAATTTGTAGGTTCCGCCCCTAGGGTTCGACCATGTTGGCCTTGTAGGTCTCCTCGCTAAGCTTCGTTTTGATATATTATGGGCTCAAACTCCAAACGAAGTCAAAAGTTATGATCGAAATAGTAATTGCTTCCTCCAAAAACTTCATTTTTTTCATTAAAACTTCATTTTTCCCATAGGGTTCGGTCATGTTGGCTTTGTAGGGCTTGTCGATATCTTCATTTTGATATATTATGGGCCCCGAAACTCCAAACGAGTCAAAATTTATGATTAAAATAGTAATTGCTCCTCCAAAACTTCATTGTTCCCCTAGGCCATGTTGCCTTAGGCCACCTAGGGCGCGACCATGTTGCCTTAGGCCACCTAGGGGGCGGCCATGTTGCCTTAGGCCACCTAGGGGTCGTTCTTTTCACCCCTTAAAAAAAATCTATGTAGGCTTCGGCCATGTAGTCTTCGACCATGTAAGCCTCGACTACCTAGGGGCTGTTACCCTTCATACCTTTGAGGTCCTGTTGCTCTATCAATCAACTGCTTGAAATGAATGCTCCTTCGCCGCGAAGATTTTCCAAAAGATAAGTATCTTTGAATTCATTTCTAAATAAAAATATATAAAGATATTATTTGCTAAATATAAAGAAGATTTAGTTTTATTCCCAATAAGGGGTAATTTTCGAAAATAGATTATTTATATATGCATATATATATATATATATATTTATATATATATGTATAAATAAGTAAAATTTTTTGCTTTCAAATAAAGAAAGATTTGGTTTATTTCCAAAATATAGAAAGATTTGATTTATTTCCAAAACAAAGAAAGCTTTGATTGTATTTTCCAACATAAGATTAAGATTTGATTTTATTTTCGAAAAAAATAATATTAATTAAGGTCTGATTTACCAAAAGAAGGATTTTATTAGATTAAAATTTATTTATATTTGATTATATTTCCTTGTTTCCATTGCGGTAAAAAAAAATAAGGAAACAAATATTGGACAAGATATGGAAAGATTTTGGAGAAGTTCCCAATTTGTCTAAGAAAGAGCCCCGCAAAATCATTCAAAGGCTTATAATTTTCTTGACGATCGTCTATTTGGGAATGCGACTCTCAGGGGGGCAAATGTGGGCCCAAGTGCAAAATTAGGTTCATATGACCTAATTGAATTAAATGCACAATTAGGGTTCCACGACCTCATTAAATGTGCAAATTAGGGTTCGTGATAACCTAATGGAATGAAGATGGAAAATCGAAATAAATGTGTT